>VUQG01001549.1:3570-30146 GCA_015106755.1 Etia nguti | reverse complement strand
TGGAAGGTGGAGGTAACGAACTCAGAGTGAGAGTTGCTGAGCCAGATTAGATTAGCAAAGACAAAAGAAGTGTGTGTGTGTGTGTGTGTGTGTGTGTGTGTGTGTGTGTGTGAGAGAGAGAGAGAGCGAGAGAGAGAAAGAGACTGAGTGAAGCAATTAGTTGTCTGACACACTGAGATTCTCCTTCCATTAGTCTAGATGGGTGTGTTTAATTATAGTAGTGGCCTGTGGCTGTAAAACAAGGCTCTAGTTTTCAGCAACACCACGCTCACTGTAACGTCTTTCTGCTCTAAACCTATGCAGATGTCCAGAGATGCGACTTTCAGGTTCCCCACAAGTGCTTCACATCAACTGCAATCATTTTTATCACTTTCTTCCCTCTGAATGTTAGCGGGCGCCTCACAAAAATCTTTCTAATTAACGAGGCCTCGTCTCTGCCTCCCCTGCTCACATAAATCAAAACGCTTAGTGTCGCATCATGGTTATTTATTTTTTGCTTTCATTATCTGGTATTTTACTGGCCAACTGCTGCTTTTACAGCAGGAATCAGATAGTTCTGATTGGTGGTCAATTGACTGGTGCATCCCCTGTGTTTCTGCTCCCTGCTAATTGAATTCACTTCAGGTCGGTTCACTGCAAAGGGATTTATTAGCGTGAAAAGACTTATCTCGCTACCCACCTGCTCTCCCAAATTACCCGTCCTCAGATATCAAGAGTCAGGTAGTCTAATGGCTGCAGTGCAGAGTTTAGAGAAGTGCTAGAGAGGAGAAAACGCTGGGAACACGCACACACGCACACACGCACACACACACACACACAGAGCTACTTGAGAACAGTACTTACCAAAGGTATGAAACCTTTTTTTGGAAAATGTGAATATTTCAACAAGTCCTCAAACTAAATCATCATATCAGGGTTTGGAGAGGGAGGCGGGGGTGGCACAGGCATTTACTCTCACTTGCTCTGGTTCAGGTACTAAAAATAAAGGGATAGTGTTAAGAAAAGTGAAGATTTGGCTTAAAATACTCAGTTTTTCTGTGTTTCCACGGTAACGCAAGTTCCTCCACCACAAGATGTTGAGACCCTCATTCCACATGCACTTCTTCAGATGGCCACCAGGGGCCAGTTAACGTTAAAATCACATATAGTAGCTATAGTAGCCATAGAAGTCGAAAGGTTCTCCCGTTTCTGTTTGCATCCGGGCTTTTCACAGTCCTGCTAATCCCTCAGTGAGCAGTTGGCAAGTGTCTGCAGACAAGTCGCTATCTTCTATGCAGATTCTGAATACCCACAGTAACCTTAGTAATTTACAGTTTCTTAATAATCAAATAACTGCGTCTGAAAATACCTGTCATTGGCCAAAGTCAGGGAAATGTAAGAAAACAGACACATGGAAGTATTCCAAATAAAACCAAATAAAATAGACCCAAAACCAGAGTCCTGCACCCCTGGAACTGTGCATGAAAACCCAAAGTCTCCCGTTGTTCTTGTACCAAAACAAACATAAGGAGTAAAAGAAAAAAAAAAGCTCAGAAAAAGAAGGCGAAAGTTTGGTTGAGATCTATAAAGGGTTGTTTGTTAAACTGAAAAGATTGCGCTGCCGGCTGACTGGCAGATTTAATTTGGCTGGACATCATTATTCTGAGTTTTCACTCATTTAAAGAGATGCAAACTTAAGGGCTGATTATTATGCAGCTCTTTCAGCTCTACAATAGTCAAAAGGTTAAATTCTACAGTGAACTATAAACAAGCTTCTTATCCCTCGTATTTCTACTTTGAGCCTTTAAAATGTGCTTGTTAGTGAATGTGGTTATACTGCCAAATGAGGGTGCGGGTCAACACCTACTCCTCTGCGTTTTTACCACCCTTTGCCTCCACGTTAACCCTGCCTCTCTGTCGCTGTCATGTGGCCGCCTCTCTCATTAAATTTCACATCTCCAAGGTACCCAGCTCTGTAAGAAGGGATAAAGACGACAGGTATATTCACCTTCTCCTCTCGCTCAGAAGGCCTGTTATGGATGTGTGCATCTGCCACATCAAAGGGAGAAAAAAAATCATCTCTGGCTCTGCTCAGGAGCCGTCTCTGTGCTCTGCCAGCCATCTTGCCCCTTTCTTTTCTCTCTGCAGTATTTCCTCTCTTTCATCCTCCTGCTCTGGTTCTTTAACCCTGACTGGTGTCACCTCAGGAATAAACTGGGTGTGTGTGTTTCTGTGCGTCTCCTCTTGTTTTTGTGAGCACCAGCTTGACTTTTAGATGTTTAGTTGTCTCAGGTGAGGAGCTTCTCTTTGCATTTAAAGCGGGCCATAATAAAAATACATATTCATAAAGATCAGCGTTGACATCACCAGTGTCTGTGAAGCCTATTTTTAAAGATGTTTAAAAGCATGGTAACTGTTGAACAGACTGAACTGACAAAGCTGAAAACTGGAAAGGATGCTCACTGCTTCCTCATTCAGATGGAATGAGAAAGCAGGATGCCCAAAAGTGTGTCAATGAGACAAAAACTGGTAGGTAAATGAGCAGTTTTTAGATTTACTACCACTCGGCGATGTTCATACAAACTATGCGTGACCACAGCAGTCTGCTAGCAGCCAAAGCAATTGGCAAGGAGGTGGTTTATGGGGGGGCACCCTTGTTAAAACTGATTTCACCCAGCGACAGCCAGCAACCACTCACCAACCAGTCTGAGGAGGTACCTTTGTATCTAGTGACCACAGGAGATTCGAGACACAGAGGGGTTAGACTGAGTGAGGAAACACACAACTCTCTTAACTCTCAGTGAAAATATTACCCGAAGAAATAACTCAATGGCGTCATATAAATTACCTTACATGTTGCCAACTATCTGATATCATCCACAGCATGTGTCACAGATGAAACTCACCCCTTACAGACTCGTCTTTATTTCATTCCTGGCCCTGTGGGATGGACAGAGATGGACGGGTTCTGGCCCTCAGGCCACATTTTGCCCAACACAGCTGAACTCAGCTCATTCAGTTAAATTCAGTTGTATTTTATATACATAAACCTGTGTCTGTAGTTGGTCATCTTTAGGAACTAATGACCTATTTGTTTAAGGTTATGAATCTTTAACACTGAAAAATTGAGCTTAAAAGAACCCAGTGAGTTTAAATATGATGCAAATGGGTTTACATCATATTTAAACATTTAGGAGACAGAGTAGGAGCGAGATGTGGCATTTTTCACGTCACAGCAATGGTGAGACATCACGTGCGTTATGTCACTGAATAAACAGCAAAACCGGGGAATGATAATAGGTCAGATTACTCTCATGTGGCTGACGGTTTTATGCAGTATGCCTGCAAATGAAGAAGTCATCATATCTGCCCTGTTAGGACACTGAATTTTGGACTCTGTGGTCATCTTTGTTGTCCTTGACATTCAGCTTATTACTTAAAATGTTTCTGCATATGACATCAAGTGAACCTGGTCTCCAAGGCAACAGAAACATGCTAAAAAGACAAATACTACAACATGGGCCATCTTACAACTCAATTTTTGGTCTCTTCCAACTGCTGAGGAAAATAGCTGGCTCTTTAGATGCTAAATATTCCACTGTATGCACATGGTAGCCAAAAATGATCCTGATTAGAGTGATGACACAATTAGGTTGCAGGCAAAGAAACTGCAAAATGAGCTAAAAGACACTAAAATTACACATTTGGCAATAATCTTGTGTGGGCTCGTCACAATCAGGGGACACACAGTGATTAGGTCTATTGTTTAGATAAGTAATACTGACCACAGCAGTAATTTTTCACATCAAATCTGGTTTCACAAACTTCCCCCTTCTGTCTAATCACCACTGTAAAATAACCTGAACACAGCACCTTGGGTCTCAGTAACTTCAAGCATTTTAAAGCCATTCCTTTAATGTCTTATAGACAATGATTAACTGAGAAAATAATCACCCAGTTAATTGAGGATGAAAACCATTGTTAGACGCGGCCCTTGTGAGACGGATGCTAACTGGCTGATTGTTTTATGCAGTGCACCTGTGCAAAAGCATCAGCCCTCCTCATGTTCCTCCACTCATTTATTTCCATCTGTAGCACGCCTGTATCCATCTGGCGGGAGTCAGATTAAAGGTTTGACATATCTGGGTTAACAGAATTCAGGAATTAATGTATTCAGTAAAAGGTCTGCTTAAATTTAGTATTACAACTGCCTCCGTTGTAGTACCAGCAGGATGTATTAGAATGAAAACTGGAATTACCAACAATGGGATTAAATGCAAATGCAGTGATAGAAATCTAAGATCAGTAAAGGACACACACACATACACTTACAGGCAAGCGAACAGCAGTATGTGACTCATTAAAATCCTGGGTGCATACTTGGTAAAAGTCTTGAGCACTGACCCCTCTGCTAAAAAGTTTGGAGTGAAACTAAATCCAGGAATGTCTGCCGAAGCTCCAGCCAGGGGAATAAAGCCTGACTGATTTTCTCCTTCTGTCTAACCTCTCTAAGCTTTTCTCTTTCTAGCTGTTCTTTATAATTCACATTGTTTCGCTCTCCCGCTCTCTGTCTTTACATCTTTACCCGCGGGAACGAGTTCAAACAAAACCGGTGTTCTGACACACGAGATCCCGAGGGATTAACCTGGTCTGAAACGCCATCTATGGCTCTGTCTGTCGGTTTGTCTTTCTCACTGAGTGTTTGTACTTTAACCTGCCTGTGTCCACATGTGGGTTTGTGCCTGGCTAACATTTCACCTCAAAAAACATTTAATATGTGATGGTCTGGTTTCCATTAAGTTTGTAATCCAAGAACATTGTATAACATTCTTGGAGAGGCACCCAATCGTCCATTCTCAAAAAAAATGTTTTACGTTTTTCTCTGAAATATTGCAATGCTGCAAAAGTTCTATTAAACAGTGTAATGGCAATTTAACCAGAGCTAATTGTACTCAGTGCAAGATGACAAAGCAGCTGAAAGAAGGCTCATTTTTGAGTAAATCTGGCAAAATAATCTGAAGCACCCAAGCCACCACCAGTGCTAAAATAAAGGCCAAGAAGAAGGGCTGCAAACCTGTGGCTCATGAGCCAAAACGTGGCCCTTTTGTCCCATCTCTAGTGGCTCTCTGTGGCTTTGACAAGAATTCTAGATGACTAGAGTTATTGTCATTAAAAGACCAGTCGTGCTTAGGTGTGTAATAACTTCCTGAAAAACCCATTTATGAGCTAGGACACTTAATTGTCCCAGTTTTTTGTTTTGTTTTTTAAACAATCATCCACAAGAATTTGGAAAAATTTAAAAATTGTCAAAGTCACCAAAAAAATCATAAATAGCTTATTGCCGGCTGCGCTGCCTTCATTATAAGGCTTAAATGTGTTTTGTGGGTCCTTAAAGACTTTAGTTCAGAAATTGTTAAAGAATTTGATCTTTTGATAGTACAGATTCTCAACCCTGTAGGAAACCAACTAAAACTACATCACAGGGTTGCTGGGGGGAGAACATCTTTTAAACCATATCATCGGTGTATATTACAGGCTTCTGCATTATTTTGGAGACATCCCCAGTCTTAACAAGCCAGTTCTAGAGTTGCCCTGACTGCCCACAAACCAAGCTGGTATGATTGCGAGGGCTGAAACTGAAAATGTTTAAATCTGCTGCTTGGCCTAGTGAATCTGACTTTCCCGGGAGCTAAGGAGAAGATAAGAAACAAGTGTTAAGTTTAGCTACAGGTCGAGTAAAACCCACAGACAAACAGTCCATGAAGTGGACTGTCATGAATGGAACTTGGAGCTAAAGACTATAAAGTAAGTACAATGATTGCTTGGGGCAATAAAACATAGACTTAAGGTCAAAAATCTGCTTCACTGTCTGAAAATGATCAAACTCTCTCCAGAAGAATTATATAACTGTTTTCATAAGCTAAGAGGTTCAAACTATGGCCAGGTAACTGATCCTGATGTGTTGTATTGATGGAATATCACTCAAAATGCCAGGAATCTTCAGAGAATGTAAAAATAACTCGTTTTAGATGAAGTTATCCACCTTTAAGTCCCGTATAAATGTGCAGAAATCCAAACCAACATTGGCTGAGCTCTTGTAATATTTTACAGATGTTGGATCTCCGAGTCAGAGCCCAGTTGGGATGGAAACCTTTTCAAATATGCTGCACCTTTCTCCAGAAATAGAAGGATCTCAGATTCCCAGAACTGTTTATCAAGTCAGCACCGTTATTCACTGTATGTATTTTGCACATATCATGATACCCAGTCACTATTTCCTATGTTAATATACATTAGGTGATTCCAGAAAAGCAGCAATTTATCACCTTTTCTACCTGCATTAGTGTATCCCAGATCCATCCTTCAGTCTGTATGCTCCTCAGGTGTGTGCTGACATTTAGACATGGCTCTTAACTTGACTGGATATCTGCAGTATCAAATGACACCTTATTTTTCTCCATCTTACTTTCACATCACCGTGCTGGAAACTTATGATACCAGCAGAATCGTTTTCTTGTTTATGAGAGGAATCTTCTCTGATTTCAAAACACCCCAGTGTGGTCTCATTTACATTCATGCCCACTGCCGGGTGACATTAGCCATTCATGACATCGGGCCGTAGGAACATTGGAGCTGATTGGCCGGGGCCTAGAGGGGATATGAGTGCTATGATTGGCGGAGCCCGGGGGAAATGGACTTCTTATTGGTGGTAATGAAGAAGCCTGAAGGAGAGCATGGCTGAGACAAAGTAAGCATAAAACTAAAAGACCGAAGAGGATAGAACACACACAGTCGCTATACCTCATCTATCACCAACACACTCCCACACTCACACACAATCTCCCTTACCATTCCCAGAGTCCACGGCTACATCATACAATTTATACTGCAGAGATACAAACAGAGACCGAGAGGAGCAGAGGTATCAGAGTTGCTTTTGAAGAGGCTCTTGAGGAGGCGCCAGGTGTACTGAAAGCAATGGAGAGTATTGCTGTATTACCAACACATATGCTGCCTAGACGTCCGAGTCATCCCAAAAAGATGGGTTTGTAAAAGAAAATATGTGACTATACCAGAGGGAGACAGTCATACCTTATAGACATGACATAAAATGTGCAGTAAATATAAACAAACGCTGAAGGGAGAGCTCACTTCCAGCTAACCTTCAAAACACTGGTAGGCTTTAACTAAATGACTGTTTCCCTTCATAGTCACTACATGTTACCCCAACTCATACCTGTAAAAGATGGATGTAGCCATCATAACATCACCCACTGGTTTTGGATACCACATTTTGCAGCCGTTTGGTTGATGCCATGTGAGTTTTTTGGATTCCTATTTGGAGGAGAGGATGGAGTACTGAGTCCTCACCTAATGCTAGCAAGCTGCATTTATAAACTGTACAGGTGATACAAAGACACAAAAATCTGCTAACTAGTGCCAAGTAAGAAACTTAGGTATAAAAGCTCCAACCATGATAGAAAGGTCAAAATAAGCTTCAGATCCCTGTGTCTGCACACCACCAATTAAACTGGCCACGCTCATCAACATGGTCGAGTTTTAAAAATATCCAGCCATTGTACAGTTCTTATAAAGTGGAAACTATCCCTACAGACCAAAAGTGTTTTTTTTGTAGCAGGCTGTGAATGCACAGAGTCTATGAGGATGGATTCTTTTTTGAAGCCAGCCTCAAGTGGCCATAAGAGGAACTACAGTTTGTGGCACTTTCATTTTCACGTCATTTTTCAGCCTTGAAGGTTTCCACTTGATGCAGACCAAAATCAAAGTAAGTTAAAAGAGAGTGAAGTAAATTTTTTAAACTTCTTTTTAAACCAAAATTTTGAAAATCTAAAAGGCATTACTTTGTTCCAGACTATTTCCACCTCTTGTGTCTGCACACATTCTTCTGCCTTTTTATTTCAAGAAAACCCCCCAAAACAGAACACTTTTGAAGGAAGGAGGTTGAAAACTCTTTGCATGTGTTTCAAAAGAAGTTCAAATTGCAGCTTTGCTGTTAAACATGAGATACAAGTGGAATTACTAGGTTCTTGTCCATAAACACTCTCAATAAAACCCCTCGACAACAGCAACCTCCATAAGTCCACAAAATTGCAAGGAAAGATTACTGAAGCTTATCTAAAATAATAACAGTCTCTGGAAAAATCTAGTTTTAGCATTTTCATGTCTAATGTTTTAATCCGTTTTAATAAAACAAAATAAGCATGCAATGTTGCACACGTTTCCTGAAAATTGAACAATATGCCAACTCTGGTGCTAAGGTAAGGACTGCTTATTTATGGGATGCACAAAGAAATGTTCGAAATGTTCTTAAAAGCATTTGAAGAGGCAAAACTGTTAAATAAACATTCCAAAAAAGGAAACTCCAAGACATTGTGAGTGATGAACTGACCGAAGGGTACAATTGGCGGGGAATAAGAAAAAGGACACTGGGAAAATAATCTGCTCAGCAACAAAATGAGTTAATTAAAGCTTCGAGGATGCATATTAAACTACTGCCCGTGTTCTATATTAATCTTAAAGTGGACATTATAGCATGACAGGATAACACCCTCTAATGACGTGACCTTTGAGAGGTGGATAAGTCTTATGATGGAAGGTCTGGGGGGTCAGCAGTTATTAAGCAGGCTGAGTGCGTTACAGCTACACACACTCTTGTCTGTGTAGTACCACTTGGTAACATCTCAGCAGGGCAGTGACACAGACAGCAGAAACAAACAGTGTCGGGGCAGAGACAAAAGACAGACTGTCAGGAGAGTGAAAAAAGACACAGACGACCGACTGTGAGGCCACTCAAATGATAGGCAGTCAGATACAGGAAAGCGAGCCTAACGAATGAGCACGCCTCTATTAACTGGTTCACTGCAAAGAAAACCACTCAGTACTGACACATACTGAAATATCTTATTACTTAAATGACAAATATGACAACAAGAAGTGCAGTGTATGCACTGTAGCGATTTTAGTCTATCATAGTCTAGCATCTCTTGCAGTTCAGTTCAGTTTCTTGTTTGTAGTCTCTCTAAGCTTTTCTCTTCTCTCTCCCTCATCTTCCAGCTCATTACAGAAAATGGCCAACCCTTCCCAAGTTTGGTTTTGCCAGAAGTGTCTTTCTGTTAAAAGGGAGTTTTTCCTTCCCACTGTCTTCAATAGCTTGTTCATATTGGTGTAATTTAATAGGGAAAAAAAGAATGCTGTGATCATAAACACAACGCCACAACCACTAGGTACAGAACTGGCGTCTTAACAAAATATTATTCGTCTTCCTCAGCTCAAGTCTCATTTCCTGAACTGAAATCAGGGCTCAAACAAACAAAAACATGCACAGACATGCTTATTTATTCCCAAGAATGTCGCAATTACTTACCGTCACCAGATTAGACATGATACCATCTTGTCTCCGGAGAGATGAGGAGCCAGCTAAACGACAGCAGCTGGTTATAAGCTAACATTATGCCAGCTAATGTTAGGATAGAGTGTCCTAAACTTCCCGCTTTCCCACTAATAAAAGGTTTGATTATATTCTTACATCATATGAGACTTTATTCACTGTGTGTCCGAGGCCAACCGTGTTGGATCCACTTCAAAGACGGGTTCATTAACACTAACAGCAGCTAACAGCAGCTAACAGCAGCTAACAGCAGCACTAACAGACAGAAAATGTCAGGATATTCTCAACAACTCACCTCATTGTAGCAGTCATCGTAGAAAAGTGAGCTTCACCAACTCATTGACCTATATCAGACTCTTTTCACAAAGTTTCACAGACTCCTGCAGACTAAATAGATGTATATACCAGCTGGGAAACAGCAGAATGACAGCCTACACTCACTACAGATAAATGGCAGCCAGAGTTGTTTGTCCTACAGTGGCCAGCCTAGCAAGGTTTAAACAATAATAATTGAACAGATTTAGGGAACCATTCAAAGCTGATATAGTCTTACTTAAGCTAAACTAAGTGACAGCTATGCTAGCTGACCACTTCAAAAGGTCCAACTTTTGGTTCAGAGTCCAATTTATTTTGCATTGCATCAACAGATATACAAGTTAGCTCTTCTCAAACATATCTAACGTTACTGTCTTTACTAATATGGTAAAGGTTACAGTACAACCACCGCACAAACTTGTGAACGTCTTAAAAAACCAAAAAAACCCAAAAAAGCATGCTTTTGATCATGCTCCCAATCTGAAGGACCATCTTCAGCCTTGGGACCTTTGGACTCCTGGAGCTGCTTTCTAGTTTCTGGGTTGGAGCTGGTGACACTTTAATCAACAGTAATGATGATCAAAAGCTGAGTCAGTTTCACATGGTTAAATTGCACCGGTGTGAGGGGTCAGAGCCAGATTTCCACAGAAATATCTTAAAAGAAAAATAAAGGGGGGCCATGAAGAGAAGTTGCTTGTTATCCAAATCTACTTTTGGCGTTTTAATTTTCAGCCTTTCTTGGTAACTCTTGAAGGAATCATGTCCATTTGAATGCACCTCAGTGACATCTCTAATTCACCAGGAAAACACGAGTTTAATGAAAAATAAAAGCAAAGAAACATTCTCCCAGATGCGTTACCAATGTAAAGAAAGTTTCAAGTCAAATTTATTTTCACAGCACTCTGAAATGAAGTGAACTCCTTGGACTGCATGGAAGGAAGGAAATCAATCTTCTTAAATAAATATGACTTCACATCAATGCATTGAAAGCTGTTTGCTATAGACAGAAGTGAGAGAAAAAAAATGTGATCCCATTTCATGGCAGTAAACGCACGTACAGATTTAATTCTGTGTTATGCAAATGTAATTTAGTGGCTGTGTCCCCTGCATTGGAGTGAGCGATTAACAACCACTTTCTATCCCAGTACACTCCCATTAACCTGACAATGACACACACTGATGAGACCACGTGTGTCCTTGTGTGCGTTTTCTCTGCATACCAACGGGCACATCTCCTGCTTTAATTATCCCTAAGCGGCGCTTCCAGCGACTTTAAAAATCAACACACTGCTTTGTCCTGTCAGAGTTTCTGTCAAAGCAATTAAAGGATGTTCGTGTCATACAGCGCAGAGGACTTATTCTGTGCACCTCATCCTGTTTGGTGTAAAGTTGCATTCGGCTCACATGGGAATAACTGTCAGAGCACCCAGACAGCTCTCAGCAACTCATTTCTAAGTCCTTAAGATGTAATGATTGAAGTTCTCTGTAGACTTTACAGACTCCAGATCGTGATGATGTTGCTTTAAAGGCACAGTTAACATGAAGGAAAGAAATCGGCCTCGGATCAAAAACCTGCCAGGTGCTCTGTCACTGTGGTTTTAGCTGAAATGGAATGAATCCCCACTGACATGACTCCCTGTTTTTTGTTTAAATACAAATACTGTCATCCAACCTGAAGGGTGAGC
Source organism: Etia nguti (assembly GCA_015106755.1). Taxonomy (NCBI): domain Eukaryota; kingdom Metazoa; phylum Chordata; class Actinopteri; order Cichliformes; family Cichlidae; genus Etia; species Etia nguti. The sequence continues at coordinate 18,758 of VUQG01001549.1, read as the reverse complement.
CAGCACCATTTGTGCCTTCTTTATTAAGGTTCTCTCTTTGTCAACAAATCCTTTACAAAGACCAACCAACTATGTGTTTTATTTTCCGATTTCCCTGCTGAAGATCTTAAATATCTGATATATGCAGTTGTTTTTTTTGTCCTTTTCCAAAAGAAGACCAGTGACTAAATCAAACAACTTGCAATAGAGGATTACTCCACATTTGGTGACAGCCATGCTAGAAAACCTGTAATTGCTCAAATGGCCATTTGAGGCTGGCTCGCATGTCAAATAGGCCAATTTAACAGAAAAAGTCAACATGTTTACAGGCGGCACAAAAATCCATTTGTGTCTCTAAAGCTAGTTTAGCCCAACATAGCAACTACAAAGGATACGATTTTGTTTAAATAGCTCATCATCTCGATTTAGTTCAGGTTAAAGTGAGGGCCAGGCCGCTTTGACTGAGAGGCCGTTTGTCAATACAGTCTCACTGACTCAGAGAATTATAAAATCACATTTCTACTGCTGATTGATTACATTAGAACCAACTAGAGTAGATTCCTATGATACACAGTTTAAAAAACAAAATCCTTTACTTTATTCTGTGCCTCAGTCAAATTTTATTTATATAGCAACAAATCACAACAGTTCCCTCAAGGCACCTTACATTGTTAGGTAAAGACCCTCCAATGATAGAGAAAAACCCAACAATCAGACAACCCCCTATGAGCAAGCGCTTGTCAACAGTAGGAAAGAAAAACTCCCTTTTAACAGGAAAAAGAAGAGGGTAAAGGACAAAAACCTTCTGACTGGGTTTGCAAGTAAGTTTGAACGGCAGTCGGATCGGACGTCAGTGCTCACAGTGCGCCTGAAATGAGCCCTTTCTTTGACAACATTTACATCTGAGGGCAGATGAAACCGTCTGAGGCCTGAGCCTGTAGTTCAAAATGATCACGTGCACATACAACAAAGCTTTGGCCATGTTTAAAAAGGGGCATCCATGATTGGAACAGTATATAAATGAAAGAAAGAAAAAAAAAAAAAAGCTAAATAAGACCTGTTGTGAAACTGACATGGTTTTAAAAAAAAGAAAAAGAAAAAAAAAGCCATCCATCCACCCCAACCTCCTCCTCACTGGAGATCTGCTTCAATCTTGATAGCCCACATTATATAATAAATATGAGACATAAAAAGCTGACTTTTATGTGGTTATATTTCCTGAAAGGTAATCAGACATTAAGTGATTTTACTGCACTAAATGAAGGGAGAATAATTCCAAAATTGGTACTACCAGTAATGAAGATTTGGCTAATTGTCATTCATTATTCTCTTCGCCTGCACTCATGCTGCAAATGCAGCTACCTGAATTCACAAACACGACTTAATAACAGGTTTAGGTTTAAAGACTTCTGGATGGGTAAAGGAGAAAAAGAAAGAAATAAATCCAGCATTGCTCGAGTCTGTGCTCATTACTCAGAGTGACCACATTATGAGCTAATTCAAACAACAAGCTGATAATTGCCATGTGATGAAAAGATTTATTTAATAGTCCAACTTCCTGAATGGAAATTAAAACCCCTTGATATAATCTCTTCAAGAAAACCAGGAGGTATTTGGAGAATTGGATTATAAATCACCTTGTAATCAGACTAATCAGCAGCATGGCTCAACAGCAGCTTATTTATGGAGGATGGAGACATTAATAAAACAGGTAGAAAAAAAACAAAAGGTGCAAGGGGTCAAGTTTCATTTGGAAGAGCTTTGTCATATCTAATATTAATAAACCCACAGGTTTAACTTGAGAGGAAAAATGAAAAAGAATAGGTTGTTGATTTTAATGTATGGTCACACAGTATATCTGTGCAGCTGAACACAGAGGTGGGCAGCCTCCGTGACTGCAGCTCCTTCTGTCGAGTCATTATGTCTGGACCAAATCCCACAGATTTACTGCTTCTCCCCACATGCTGAAAATTAAACGTCTGTCTCGTCCGTGGAGAGCGAAAGAGGGAGAAATCGAGCGAAAACTGAGCGCAAAAGCACTTTATTAAAAACTGCTTGTCTCTCCAAAGTCGTATAAAAAAAATAATAATTAGTACTGACTACACACACGGAGCTCTGCCAAAGCCTCAGATGAGGTTCGAATGCGTTTCTGCTCATGCGTGTGAACCCTGTCCAAGCACCATCTCGATTTCTTAAAAGAACTTTTAGAGGTTTTCTTAAATACTCCATCTTTTGTACTCCTGCTCCTCAGCTCCTGCTAATCTTTACTCACCTACATGTACATAAACAAAAAGAAAGGGTGAGAGTGAGGAGAGGCAGCTCTGCCAGCTCTCCATTAACAAGGCAGTCTCTGTTTCAGCAGTGGTTTGGTGAAAATATGTGTGAGAGTGAAAGGCAGATCGAGAGGGAGAAGGAGAGATTGTTCTGAGCAGCCAGAATACAGAGATATAGCCCTCATTCCTACTCAGATTAAAGGATTTAGAGCAAGGAGCCTTATTACAGACCCAGAGAAAGAGAAAGAGGAAGAGCTTTCCCTCCTTCTCCCTCTGTTCTGTGCTGATTAAAATACAGATAACTCTCCCTCCCAGGTTGAAAGCTGCTGGAAGCCAGCCCCACACACACTCACACTCACACACACACATACACACTCATTAAAATCCAGACGGAACAATGGTTGCTCTGAATTTCTAAGGATTTCAACCTGTTGGACAACCAGCCACCTTATGCACATTGCCCAAGCTCGCTCTGTTATCACTGCAGCACTCAGAGACCATGTGTCTCCGTGTGTGTTTCTGGACATGCCTTGTAAATGTCACGCCATCTGCAGATGTGAGTAACACAAGACTTCTTAAGACCATTTAATGCTACATGGAACTCAGCTCCAGACCTCCTTAAATATTGAGAATGGAGAAACTGAGCAGTCAAAAACGTCCTCATTTTTTCTTTTGGACTTGAATGTGTGGGTGAATGTCAGAACAAAAAGATAAAAAAGGCAAAAATTATAAGAATAAAGGACATGTTCATTCCCATCAGTCAAGGCTTTCACCAAGTCCTCTTCTACCTTCATTACTCTTTTTAACAGACTCCACAATGAGCACAATTTCAACAGTAGGAGGACATTTCTCCCACGCAGTTCTTTTAATACAGCTTTAACCTGTATTGTAGTTAATTTGCATGAAGTTTCAACAGCTAACGCGTTACAAAAAAGTTATTTCTAATACAGCATGGGACTAGAAAAAAAAAAAAATCATTGACTTCAGTGCATTAGTGCATTTTCGTTATATTCCTGTATAACAATAAGTTCACCAAACGTCTGTGATTTCGGAGTTAAATCGCTGTCCTGTTGCAACCATGCCACTTTTTATTTAATTTAATTTTTGCTTTAACTCTTTGAGGTTTTGGCTGGATTCTGAATGCAGGTAGTTCATGTGAATTCCTGCATATGTAGACAACAACAGATTTACATTTTTCACTGATTAAACAGTTAATCACTGGATTATTACAACACATTGCATGTAATGACTAAACTGACCCCCAATCACAGACTTCGAAGCAGTCATAAACAAGATGCCAAGTTCATTGCACACAGTTGCAATAATAATTATGGCCGTGCCGTGGCCTCCAACCGCCAATGTCACTGTAGCATTTAAGCAGACACAGAGGATTTTCCCTACCTGATCAACTGGAGGCCAACATTCGCTCTCTTGTATCCCCGTTTTATTTCCACCAGCTCCTGAGAAGAATATGATCATATTTAACTGCCAAACTGGAACTTTCACTTAGTTTCCTGTTCCAGGCTTTGGGTCTAATAATTGATGCGGGATGGACCTGGTGTCATGATATGGTTCATCAAGATACAATGCCATTTTGCTTTCACAATTTTATTTATTATCACAATGCCTTTTTTGCGTTTTGCATGCCACTTGATGGCATATAGCATTAACTAAGCACATCCTAGCCTTGAAATTAAACTCCATTATTTAAACTGCATCATATTTAGTGCCTTTAAATGACACAAGAAATTAGTGTGCAAAACATGTGGCCAGGTGGAGGACAGGCCAAGGAAAAAAATGACAAAATATGGTACATGCCCACAGTGGATTTGAAAAATATCCACATGTGTAACAGGGGTTTGGTTCCAGATTGCTTATCATAAAAAAAGTGGATTTGCAGCCTAATATAATTCAAGCATCTAATTTTAAATGACTATATGACACTTTATGGAGAAATGGAGCACAAAGAAAAGAGGAAAACATTAACATTCATGCAACGGAACAAAATGTTGGAAAAATATACACATTTTTAATGAGTTTGGCTGATATAGAACATAACTTCTAGTGTCCTTCCAGTGTTCTTTAATTTCACCACAGGCAGCTCCTTTTAGTCATTGTATTTATAGTCCTGGTGTGCTGTCAGGTCTTACAACTGCATTTGATGCCTTAATAAGTAGTTGTTTGGTGGATGCAGGGCTGTATGTGGTCACGGTGATGGAGCAGAATTGGCTGTTCTTTTCATAAGAGGGTATAGTTTTATTATACTAGAAAAAAAAAAATACATTTGTAATAAATACTTTAATTTCTCACTAAATGAACTAGCACAGCTGGGTCATGCCAGTATTTTTATAATTCTTTGTTTCAGTAACAAAGCTGCATTAGCTCCACTCAATGAGAGGTATTCTATGTGTACTGTTGCTTGTAACTGTGAGTCTTTCAAAGGCGCTTTCCCAGCACACTGCAGCCTTTATGCTCAATTGCAAACTGCTGATCACATGGGTTTTTTTTCCTGGGTGACTGTTCATATCTATTTTAGGCTGTAATCCATATCCAACACCTACACGAACTGACTGAGACGTCAGGCAGAGAAACAAGAAAAGACATCACATGCAGATTTGTTTTCAGCTCAGTCTGGCTTACAGGCTGCTCTCAGTGAGTTGTGGCTGTACAGCAGTGTCTCTCCAAATTCAAATCAAGTCGTTTATGCTGTTTTTCGGGAGAGGGGGAAGGATGAAAATGACAGCGGAGTGAAGGAATATACTGCAAGAGACATACAATCCCCCCCCCCCCAACACACACACACACACACCTCAGGGATATGTTAAAGAAATGCTCTTGTCATGAAAGCCTGATTCAATTTAAAGCTGTGCCAGCAGACGTGGCCACAGCTGCTATTTGCTGTTGATTAACAAGCCCTAAACCATAAATAGATGGCTTTAAAGGTTATACTGAATCCAAAAGATGGGTGGAGTATCACTTCAGCTTCTCCCATTCAATGCACTTTTTAATTATGAAGTGCAAATGGTGAGGGAAGTGCTATATAGGCAGCATGCACAACAACAACAGCCAAGACATGAATTATGGAGCAAGAAATGTAACTCAGTGTGACGCAGATGTGCCTGATGTTCAGTCCACTCAGTGCACAGCTGGTCGTGTCTGAGCGTGTCCGACTGAAAGGCTGCGGAGCTTCATGGCAGCTAAGACGGGAATGAATGAGCCAGAAGAGTGTTGTATGTTTATACTGCGAGGCTTTCCATCCGTACAAACTGCCTTATCAACACATAAAACACAGGGCACGCCGTGAAACGCCACTGCGACTGGCCTGCCAAACTATATTCTGTCAAACCAAAGGGTATAGAATATGAAACAGCACAGGAGATTTTTGTAGTGTAAAGTAAGAGAGAACAAAACCTGACATTACAGATGGTGTCTTTTCAAACCTGAGGCAAAAAATTAACAACTAATAGATTATAATAGTGCTGCTGCTTCTTGTGCTTACCAGACACAGACTCATATTTTAGTGACCTTGCTGTCCTTTCCTCTGCCCAGAAATATCCAGCTAGTATTTACCACCAGAAATTTAAATTCAGATTAATTCAATTTGATTTATATAGCAACAAATCACAACTGCAGTCTCCTTAAAACACTTTATAATCTAAGATAAAAAACCCTACAATTATACAGAGAAAACTCCAAACAATCAACCAACCCCTTATGACCAAGCACTCGGTGACAGTAGAAAGGAAAATCTCTCTTTTAAGAGGAAGAAACCTCAGGCAGAATCAGGCTCAGGGAGAGGCAGACATCTGCTATAACTGGTTGGGTGTGAATTTGAATTGTAAAAGAGTGGAATAACACCAACCTCTGCTATGTAAAAATGTGTATTCTGCAACTGGTTGGCTGGGTGGTTGCTGTCGTTAGCCAAAAATGGTTATAGAAGATGTATGCAAAAACCATGCAATTGCTTTGGCTGCTAGCGAGTCGCCGTGGTCACCTGTAGTATGGATGGAAGATATCAACTTGTCTGCAAACACTAGTCAACTACTCTCGAAGAAGCAGTGAAACTGTGAATATAGCAATGTAACCTGGGAATGGAGACTGACCTCTTTGTGGCCAATGTCATGCTAGCGATGGCCAGCAAGCACATTTTTCCCTAGAGACTGGTGGTTGCTATTTATTTGCTAACCAGAGTCTCGGCTTGTGTGACTGAAGCCTAACTGGGAGTGTGGTTACCTTTACTAACAGAAATCTGTGCTTCAGCTTTGAGTCTAAAGATTATGGATGCACCTGACTAACCAAATAATAACCAAACTTACCAGCTCTACCTGACAACTTCACATTGCACTGCCTAATCTAAACATGTATTTTCGTCTAATACTGGTAAATAAGGATGGTGAAGAGATAAAGGTAAAGTGGGATCAATCACAAACCAGTAGATGACATCATACTGGCTATGCCCACCTTTTATGTACAAACCATCGTCTCTTCGCATCGACTCTGTCGCTGCTAAGTACTTCGCGATATTCAACAGTTAATCTAATTGTGTTTGCTACTTGGTCATAAATGGAAGATACTAATGGACAACCAAAGCACTATAATGTTATTAAACCAAAACATCAATTGGACGTGCTCAAACACACCATCGAGCTGAGCATAGAGAGGTCTCTGTGGGTTTGTCACAAACATCTGCTCATTTTTGAATATCTGAAGGATATTTTACATGTTTACATGGAAACAAAAAATCTGCAACTTATTTAGAATCCACAGCTCCTTCTGTAGAGAGGTCTCCTTTACACCATTAACAGGATAAATGTTAGGACATTTTAAATCACATTACAGGTATGGCCAAGTAGGCGATGCAGTCTTTTAAGTGTTATTATCAGCTTAGCCTCTAGATGGGCTTCCTAGGCTTTACACTTTCTCTTCTCCTAATTTTTTCCCCTCCCGTAAATAAAATATGGTCATTTACCTCATGCTGAGTTATTCAAGTGAGCCAACAAATGATTAATTTAACTGGAGACAACAGCGTCCATGTGCCCGATCTCAAGCTGCGATGAAGAGAATCAGGGCTAGAGATGATAAACAGATAATGTATGGAAGCTCATGAACCCTCCAGTGTTTCATCTTACAAACTGTACATAATAAACTGAAGCATCTACCTCGAGGCCAACACACACACACTCACAGAGTAAGCCGTGTGTGTGTTGGCCTCGTGTGTGTGTGTGTTTGTGGTAGAAGACAGAGTGGATATTCAGGGACGACAACAAAGAGGTAAAGCACAACTTGCATATCAAGGTGCGTTTATGAGCTGCTGGGAGATTAAAGGAGAAGCAATGAAGAGTCAGTGAAAGAGGAAGATCACGCTGCTGCTAAGTTGCCGTGTTAAAGTAGTGAAGGGTGCATTCTGGGACATGTCAGAAAATAAGCCCTAATGATACCTAGTCTAGAAAGTCGCCCTTTATACCTCCTAACAAGAGCTTGAGACAGCCTGACTGAAGGAGACCCAGCTCTCATTAGACACCTCTGAGTCCTCTCTCCCAGAAGACCCATCTATTTAAAGATCCACTGAGGAACTTTTTTGATTTTAATGTGGAATCAAATGACCCAGTAATGTGAAAAGCTTGATGTCATTGCAGATTCCACTGGGAATCTCGGATTGTAGCTATGAGCAACATTCAGGTTTATTTGTTTTAATATCAGCAGCTCTAAGCTCACAATACAACACAGTGACTTCAGTTCACACACTTTTAATATAATCCTAAACTTCAGATTAGTTATTTTCATTTGAGTACTTGAGTTTTTGTGGGTTTTTAATCAGTTTGAACTGCCTGAACCCACGTAAAGGAAACCATGGAAACGATGATTAATCAATAGAAAGCCGTAGGAGGACAATACTGGCAAAAAAGCCCACACATCTCAAATGGAAATCAGGTAAATCAGTGGAAAAAACTGAGATATTTTAAATGTAGTTATAACAGTTTGTCTTGTGGATGTTAAGACTAAATGCAGTATTAAGTGTAGGGAAAAAAGCATCAACAAAGAAGAATTATCAGCTTCAAAATGCTTTGCGACAAGTCAGATCAAAATCAAAGCGAACTGGTGTGTGTGCGGATGTACAGCATATGCCAATGAGGAGGTCAGAAATCCCTAAGGCGGTGAGGATGTGTGTTTCTGGTTGCTAGTGTCTGTTTGTAATTATATTCAGACTGGAAAACAAATGTTTAAAATCAAGCTGCAGAAAGCTCAGGGCTTTCAACAGTATTCCTGAATCTCTTTAACAAAGATGGAAAGTACCCGCAGAGATACAATAGCTACATTAATGAGATATATACTAGGTCTGTGGACACTGTGCGCTCATACAGTATAATGACTTGCCAGTCACAATGTAGTCTACATTGCTTTATTATCTAGTTTAATCTAAATGGGGCCATAAATTACTGAAAGTACACTATGCTGTTCCAATGCTTGAAGCTAGTGAATGAAGCAGGAGGACCATTTTCTTACACTTCAATACAAGCGGCCGCCTTCTTTGAGATTTAAAGGATGGATGTAGCCACAGTGAACTAAAGTTATCGGCTAAGGCTAGCATGCTTCGATAGAAATGCTGCATCCATAAACTGTAAAAGGTGCAACACAGATATTTCATCTCATCAAACTAATGAACTCGAACAATTTCAGGAACCAAAACTTGAGCACAGACGTCTGGGACAAACCGTTAGTAGAATTCACGTCATAAGAAATACACCAAAAGGCACCAAAAGCACAAACAAAGGTCTGTTTGAGTAGGATTTTGTTAAGGACATTGGAAATGTGGTTATTTTAACATTGGAGTCTATGGGGATTGACTCAACTTTGGAGCCAGCCTCTGGTGGCCATCAGAGGAACAGCAGGATTTAGCACTTCCACCAGCAGAGCTGCCCCCTGCCGGCCATTAGAAAGATTACAGGTTTAAGAGATTTCCTTTCGTCTCACTGGCTTTACTTCTCAGAGCTGCGTCTACATTCATCTTTTATACATAGTCTAGGGCATTACTTAGCTCCTTAGTACAGACAACAAAACCTCAACCTTTTTTTTTTCTCGTCTTATCAAACCTAATTTCCACAGCAGAGCTTCACTCGGCTCACTGGTGCAGTCACAGTGGAAATGATAGCAGTTTCAACAGTTACAACAGCAAAAATAATCCCAGGTACGATAACACAAACACACAAAAGCAGAAACGCACAAGGGTGCCTTTGTACTGAGGAAAACCGGTTAGGCTTTGATTTCAACATAATAGGACGAGTCAAAACTATTGGGGTCAATGGGGAGATAGCTGAGCAATAGGAGGTGCAGGTGAAGAGGCAAACACACACACACATGCACAGGCACTAGAGAAAATGTGTGACCCTGGTTTAGAGCTGGGAAAATTGAGAGGATTAGAGGGTATTAAAAGTTACACACACTCTCTCTCTGACACACACACACACACACCTGTACAGTGAGTTCAAGTACGCATGAGCCCATGGACAGGTGTATGCGCGCACACACACGCGATAATTGTTCGTGACCCAGTTCATTATAAGAGGGTGTTAGCAGGGAAATCCACAATAATAATATGCAGTTTGAATTTAGTGGCTATTAGCAGTTAAATGCTCCTCAGCCAGACTATGAGCACCTAGATGTGAGAGTGTAAAGGGATTTTTCTTCTTCTTCTTAAACAAATGTGCCTCATGTTTGTAGACGGAACAGCAGAGAGACAGAGTGTGTGTGTTTTAAATGGGAAAAAAAAAGCTTCCATAAGCTTCTGTTAATGCAGCCTGCGTTGTGTAACAGAGCGTACGTATTACTGTGTGTGTTTTTGTGCGTAAAGCAGCAACAGCACTTGTTACAGTATCAGCCGGTGACAGGCAGCTGCTCGACAGTGACAGAGAGACCTTTAGTTTACATCTCTCTCTCTCAGCCCTGAGGATGTGTGTGTGTGTTAATACTCAATGTGTGCACTATATAAACAGCTACACAGAAACAATTACAGCACTGCAGAACACCCAGAACGTTCCTTGTCTGCAAATGCACACAAACGCAAAAGCGGTCGGGGAAAACAACGCGCCTTCTTAACTTTGTGTTTCGAGGAAAGATTTGTGACTTACTTCTAATGTTTACGGGAAGAAGTCGAATGATTTGTGCTGCACGAAGCGATTTCACGTGTGTGTCATTTACTTTAAACTTCATGTGACTGAGTGGGGTCGTCTATAAGTCCACTCTGTCTTTATACGTGCTGCTATGATATTTTTTAATGACAAAAAAGTCTCCTACCAGGCATTCATGAAAGCCCCCCCCACCACTCACTTTTTACTTTCACTTGTTGGTTAAGTTTAGGTCCTTAAAAGTATTCAGGTTAAGTACAAAAAAGTACTCAGGTTTATTTGGTTTTTTAATAGTTACTTTATTGATCTTGAGGCAAAGATCAGGTTTCGGGTGAAAGCGCTCACCATCGTCACAGTAATGCTGCTCTTTCACAAATCGAAACGGCAGGTCCTGCTCACTAATGCCATCACCAGGTGCACAGAGGCAGGAGGAGGACACCTTGTCTGTAAATGAGCCGCGCCAGCGGCTTCAACAAAAACTGCACTAATTGACACCCGAGGGATGAGAACGGGCTGGGAAATCAGCTTCATCTAATCCTCAACCCTCAGCAGAGGATGAGCAGAAGGTCTCCTGCTTGAATCGTTAGAGATAACCAACTGCACCTCAGCTGCTACATTTAAACAATATAAAATCATGAAGCTGATTTTTTTTTTTTTAGAGTAGAAGAAAGAACAAGCGAATAAGACCGACTCTGAAAGATAAGCAGTGAGAGCTGAAGAACAGAGTGATTTCATTATGCACTGAGCCTGGCTGAGGGGGGACCGAGGTCAGCACAGGGAGGTCAGTGCAGGGTATCATTACGCCTCCTTCAGGTGAAGCTGTGCTGGTAATCACAGAAGAGCTGCTGAGGACTTTGATAATAAGAGAGAAGACAACAATTATGGAGAGGCTCGACACAGGGGCTGCAGGTAGCACTTTTCAGTATTATAGTGTGTGTGTGTGTCACCCAGTCTGTGCTATCTGATGGGGCAGATTGTGATTTTTAGCTGAGCAGCTCTAATCTCTTGTTACAATATGAGGTGCTGATTACACCTCTGCACAGTGTGGGAACGACAGAGGCTGTGTGTGTGTGTGTGTGTGTGTGTGAGTGAGAGAGAGAGAGAGAAAGAGAGAAAAAGAGTGAGCATATAAAAGGGCAGATAAGACGACAAGGTGAGGATGGGAGTCAGAATTATAGTTCAGAAAAGGAAGAGAGGAGTGTAAGTGTGTTAGAGGTGAGATGAGGTTATGTTGCATTATCTGCACACACACACACACACACACACACACACAGCTAACAGAACAGCATGTACAGTAGGGATGTTATGACTAGGACCTGGCTCTGCACTGTCCTGTTATGGTTGGCCAGAGCTATTATACCCACTCTCTGGCTCTGTGTGTGCGCGTGTGTATGTGTGTAATGTAGTGATAACACTAAAAAACTAAGCTGGAGGAAGCACAGGGGCCTAGACAGGAAAACTCTCCATGAATAGCTGAGACACAAAATAAACAGTGCTAACTCACACTGCTGTTGATGAATTAACGTCCAGCTTAAAATCTCATTTGTGAACATAGAAGCAGTTCCTGCAACACACTGAGAATCAGGAGATAAAAAAATAAACAAATAAAATAAAACCTCAAAGGATTTGTCACAGAGTAAATGACTGAAAGGATAGTGTTTCTGAGGGGTCTTTGGCCCTGTTGCTAGGTAAAAAATCCAGAGATTTTCCAGATAGAAAGAACTCCTACTCAGGAGATTGCAAAAATCTTTACATTTCTTCTGCACCAGTTAATTTAAATTGTACTTTACACTGAGCAGCAACACCAGGAGCTACAAACTTAAGCCAAAAACTGCAGTTTCTTTAATGGCCATTTGAGGCTGGCTCCAAAACTAATTCAGTGCCCACCCATAGAAGCATGTTACAACGTTCAACTTTACAGCTTGGCACAAAAAAGGTTTTGGTCTCTATGGAGAATGGGATTATCTTGCAATTAATATTGTTTGCTGTGTGGTCCAGCCGATTCAAAATGTCTGTCCTTCACTTTTGGTGAATGAAATGCTAGTATTTTATCACTCTTGTTATTTAGCTCTAGTTTTGCTAAATAACAAAACAACAAGTCTATGAGACGACAAACTGACATTGGATGACTTCAGCTTTGCTTTCCACTGACCCAACTCAGATTCTCCCATAGATTTTTTTTGTTTTTGTTTTTTTGACAACACTGAATGGAAGAAGCTTCCTTTTAGGAGCCTGAACAGCAAGTTGAATAGCAAGCCTGAACATCTGAGTGAGTCTGACTTTTAAAGGACGATCTTCAACCACGAGAAGAACAAGGAGTCCTAAAACAGATGGACGACCCCCACAGAGCCCTGATCAACATTATGGAGTCAGTCTGGAATTACACGAGGCAACAGACGGCAGAGAGCGCCTCAACCCTCACAAGCACTCACACTGATGAAGACAAACTGTCTTTTTACATACAACAGCACGAAACTGAGGTTGTTTTATTGGTAAACAGCTGAGGAATTCTTGGTTGTGTGCTGCAAAATATCTCAATTCGTGACTGAATAAAAACTTAAATTATTCAGACACAAACAAATCCTTTAATCCGCTAATCCATCTAATTTTATTCTCATCAAACAAAATTCCCTCCTGTTCATATCAAAGTAGCAATGGTGGGTTTTGGCGCTGGTCACAGCTCCATCTTTCCACCACATGTTTATCACCGTGACGTCTGTTTTCTTATTCAAATGTCACTGTGGACGTTAGTGTCCATTTTTATTGCTTTATCCCAGCAGAGACCTACAGAGGGGAAGCCTATTTGACCACCAAGGAGTTCATTTCTGCTATTCCGCTATTCAGTTTTCATTTTCACACACCTGAGCTTTTCATTTTGAGTTCAGAATTTATTATGTTTCAAACTGTGATGTTTTTGACTGATAACTACTCAGATCCAAGGAATTTTCTTCTTTTTTTGAAGTAGACCTGGAAGAGAAACTCCTAAATAGCTATTAAATGGCCTGCATGCGCATGACGCTAGCGGTAGTATGATCACACACACACACACACACAGTGTGTGCGTGTTTGTGTGTGTGCGTGTGTGTGCGTGTGGCAGGCATCTGTGGCAGGGATAACTGTGTTTATCACAAAAGAACTCGTAATTCATAAGCATATTTTCTGGGAGAAAACAAAAAGTCTGTCACAGGCATTGTTGCCTCACTTAGAAATGTTTTCCTCAGGCTTCAGTCACACAGGCCTACGGACTGCACAGCAACCTCCAACCACACCCACCAACCTCAGCTGGTATGTGAGCGGTTGCTGGAGGCTGCCAGATGAAACGGGGTCACTAAAGAAGGGCGCTGCTACAAAAACCTCCCACAACTGACTGTGCTTTCCGTGGAAGACGCCGACTTATCAGCAAACATTCAGATTACTCAACAAGCAGTAATGACAACTGAAAAAGTTTTCATTACCGCTTGTTGAGTAATCTCCGAATGGAGATGTCCCATGTTGCCTTCAGAGGTCTCTGTTTCCAAGTAGAGACTGCCTTACCTGAGGTAATCGGTCCAGGAATGTACATTTTTCCCTAGCAACTGGTGATTGTCAGGGAGTCTCCAACCAGTCTTTACAGGTCAGTGTGACTGGGATCTAATGAATACCCCTGCTTATTTCAAATGAGTTCCTAATATTGGAGGTAGCTTCAGTACCCCCTTAAATCTACACCTATGGTGGCATGTTTCAGAACAAGCTGAGCCATGAAGGATCCTCAGAATCATGTGCCATTGCTGACATCCTGACTCAGGGACATTGTGGCTGTAGAAGGCTGCTAGTTAGACTCCCAGGTCCTCCTGTGAGGTTGTTAAACTATTTTTGGGCAGATGCTAAACCCCAAATCCCCATCGATGCACCCACTGGAGTATGAGTGTGTGGGTGGGATGGTTGGAAAGAGCTTCGAGGCATGGAATAAAAAAAATAAATATTACAATTTTAGTTACTACTCCAAAGAAAAAGCAGCATTTGTGATGCTGCAACAAGGGCTTCAAGAGTGTAATGTTAAAAGCTCTGCAGCAAACAACCACACGCATGTGCTTTTCTGCTTTTCCAGGAAGCCATTTATTTCGATCCATTCACACCGAGTCTTGGTTTTCAAGCTAAACAAGAACTTTTTCATGACCCTGCTAAGAGAAACATTACTGAAAGGCAAGAATTACCAGACGGATTGCCAGGATTTCATGTTACAATTAGCTGAGTCATTTTTATTTACGCTTGTGCCACCTTCTTAGATACAAATATTTTCTGTCTTTCTCTGTTTTACATAATTTTAAATTAAATACATTCTAGTTCTGGACTCCAAATAAAAATAATAAAGCATTCTGAGCATGTCGCTGTTTCCACAAAGCAAAGAAAAATCCTCTATTTGAGTCAATTAATATGATATACAAGTGGTTGTTAATTGCATCCCGGTGGAGCCTTCTTTATCCTTGTGCTTGCTTAGTTAAAGCCCCCCAGTACAACACTGTCTCTGGATGTTTTTTTGTTTGTGAAATTTAATCAGTTATTTTTTTCTCAAACCATTTTAAAAAAGGGTCTCTCAATTGATTCATCTATTCCTTTGTGTACACAACCACACACACACATACACGATGTCCCAGGGAGATGTCAGATAGTTTTCACATTTCTCAGAAGCTTAGAAAAGGGAGAGAAGGAAGAGAGCGAGGTCAATGAAGACCTTTCATTTATTGGTGAGTGAAGAGGGGAGAGGAAGACCAGCTGGGAGCAAACGGAGAGCATAGGAGGAGAGGGTCAGTGCAGAGTTTTCTTTGAAGACCCC
>VUQG01001547.1:46756-61462 GCA_015106755.1 Etia nguti | reverse complement strand
TGGGGGGGTTTTTTTTGTGGGGGGGGGGGGGGGGGGGGGGGTGAGAGATCCCTCAATATGAAAAGTAATGATGGATAAAAACTAACAGCAAAAAAGTTAAATAAAAGGAGTACGATATTTTCCTTCTCCCCCTGCTACATGTGCCAAATTCTGTAACATCATCAAACTAATGAATGATTCTCATGTTGATATTGAAATTACTGAAATTAATAAATGAAAACTATGCATTTTAAAACACTTAACAGGCCGTTATTGCATTCATAATGCTTTTTTTGTCGACTTCTGATCCTCCAAATGAGACAGTTGAGGAGACAGAGAAAGAGAAGGAAAAAAAAAAAATCAATAAAAGTCTCTTACAGCTCCCATTAGTGCTGGCACTCTCCCATAAATGTTGCCCACTTGGATAAAGTTTCATACGACGAAAGAGAGAGACAGGGTACATATAAACAGAGGGAGAGAGTGTATCTGGGAGTGTATCTGGGAGTGCAACAGGAGAGGACGATGGTGTGCCATTTCATAACAAATGGCTCTGCAGTGTCAGGCTTACTGACTGACTATCAGACAGAGTACTGTTTAATGAATTTATGAGACCATGAATACAACTCTGTATCTACTCATTATGTGAATGATCATAGACAAGTGCAGGTAGCATTCATTCTGTCAGGATTCATTTGTAAAGTATCTGTGTCAAGCGCAAGAGTGGAGTTACTTTAAATCAGCATGGAAGCAGATGTATTACACCAGTGAGACACCAAGCAGCGTCTGCCCTGCAGGTAACCGATGCATGATCAACCATCGCTATCAAACTTCCTCTTACAGGCCTTGTGGCTAACAGTTAAAAGTAAAAATATAGAGCAAATCGCAGCAGCCTTTCCTGTCGCAAGGTCACACAACTTGCCTGAATCTCACCAAGCTCAGGCTAACTCAACGTCTCTACACATGCTATTAATGGCTTTTGTTTAAAGTTTGGCCAACTTTTACCAGTTGATGTCTCACCATCTTTCTTCTCCCCTTACTGCCCGTGAAGCACTGCACGCTGCCATCATGAGACAGGGGTGTCAGTTAATACACACGAAGCAATCAAACCAGAGCACTTTAACTGACTTAAGTGTCAGCACTGAATGTTAATTATCACTGTTAAAATCCACAGACACGGTGAGGTGGCGAATTAGCCTGCGGCTAAGCTAAGCTAATCTTACAGTTTGCTGATAGCAACGTTGCCAGTCTGTCACATTAGACCACGAAGCAGTAATACATAACAGCTAGCAAGCATTAAATGACCGCCTACTCCACACAAACATACCGTATGTCTCAGACATGTTGACCCTCGCTGTATGGAGGACTCAGTCGGACTCTTTTACTGTTCTTTTAGTACTGTGACAGCCGTGTGCCCGCTGGCTTCACACGTCTTTACGGTGTTTATCTACGATGCTAGAGGTTTCCTTGATCCTTTCCCAGCTTCCTCTGCTCCGACCACAACCAGCACGGCAGCTACGCGCTACGTCATTAGTTATCTAGTGGTGTTGCGTTCATGTGATATTGGCCACGTTGGAATTTTAAGAGAAGAGACGGACACGCTGAAAGGACACTGACATCGCACAGAAACTGAGTGAATTTTACGAATAGAGAGTTCTCATTTGTACACTTAAGCTAATGAACGAACGACTGGTACAGAAAATGATGCTCGGTTAAAGAAGCGTGAAGTCTAGCCAACTTTAACTAAGCTAAAAAGCAAAGCGCGCTGTATTAAGACAGATCAAGACCAGATTGTTTCCTGTAGTCTTTACAGATAGTTTATTTATGAATGGCAGTGTTCCAGCAGCACTCGATCGATTACAAACACACCACAAAACAGACATGAAGTAGATGAAAATAAATAAATAAATAATACGATATAACGTTACGTAAAAATAATAATTATATTAGCAAAGTAGAATATAAATTTAATATGACATGAAATCGAAATATTGCTACAATATTGTACAGTATAGTGTTCAAATAAAAAGTAGAGTGAGCTTGTGAATTGCCTCTCACAGAATTAATGTCCTCTTCTGAGCAGAAGGAAGCCATCGTATACTTTATTGGCCATATACTATGTTGTACAGGATATGCAGGCTATATTACGGTACGTGCAACAGGAAGCCACAAGATGGCAGACAAAGATAGTGGAACTTGAGAACTGAGTTTTTTAAGAGGCAGCAGACTGTAGCAAAACCCAAATAGGTCCGTCTAACAACACTAAAGTTTGAGTATAACCTCAGGTGATGTGACTATTTTGATGTATTATATAATTACTTTTGCATACTTTTTCTCATTTAAATGCTGCTATAAATTAATTTTGCACTTTTTCTTCATATGTGTACTATGGAAAATGATATATTGCTCCATTAATCCCATTATCTTGACCAAACAAACAAACAAACCAATTTAAAAAAAACAGCACATAAATACGCTATGTCAAAATATGTCTGTGATATGGGAGTTTGGCATAAGTGTGGAGTCATTGGCAAGCAGAGAACTGCTTCCTTGTGAAGAAAATTACTTGAAGCAATCTGAGGTTTTGAAAGAATCCAGAATATCTGTTTTGTTCTTGTTCTTTGCTTATTTATTCATCACCTTACCATACCTGGATATACATGCACAGAGGAACTCACAGCGAGCCCAGGGCCCAGGGAGTACAGGGCCGCCCAAGGGCAACAGGTGATAGATTACAGAGCCTTCTACTCTGTTACTATCTCTCCAAGTCCCTCCCTACCTTTGTTCTTCTTTGGCAGATCCACTCATCCTCCCTGGCCTTGTTAAAAGCTCTTTTCACTAAGATTAAAGACAGAAGGAAACACAAGGCTCAACATCGTGTGGGGGCACGGATGTTTTCCTAAGGTGGGCTACAAGAAAGGCTGGCCTCAAAGGTGTGCAGCAGGCTGAAAGAAAAGGGGGCAGGTGGGCAGGTGGGTGTGCTTCCGTTAGGTACTCCGCTTTCCTTTATGGGTGTCCCAATGCTCATTGTATCTTTGTCTCTCTTGTCCTTTTCCTTGTCCTTTTGTTCACTGCAGTATCATCACTAGCGTGGATATTTGTTGGGCTGCAGGACAAACAAGGTGTTTGCAATATCTGTGTGTGGGATGTTTGGGAGTTTTGACCTTGGGCTGTGCTGACACAGTTCAGACAAATAGAAAAGTTGCATGCTGGATTCACATGCCGTTAAGAAAGCAGAAATACAAAGGGAGGGAAGTGGTGCAGAAATAAGACTTCTTAGTGCCCAAATCCAGACAGTCTCAATCCCAGATCAAAACAAATGTGTTCATTAGGGAATCCCCACATAAACCATACAACATTTACAATGTTTACAGCAAACAATGAGTCATGTTCCAGGGCATAGTTAGAGACAGGTGAGCTCTGTATTTGGCTGGCATCACTGTAAATATAAAGGTGTCTGTCACACCAGAGTCATGAGTCATAGCCCACACAGTAAAACAGATGGATTCTTGCTGTTTTAGATACGAAAACAAAGGCATGAAGTTTATGAAGTCAGGGCTATTAAAACACAAGTTGTTGTAAATTGATGAAAGGTGTGAATGCATTAATGAGTGAAACACGTGCAAGGATTTGTGATGACATACTTCACCTATGCAGAACTTGAAGTCTGAAAAAAATCTAAAACCCAGCTGCTAAAAACATAACAGGCAGACTGTTGTGTGTGCTAGTTTGGAGAATGACTAGTACAGCTCTGATTCCCACTAAGGGGGTGTATTTATGTGCATACCTACTCTGCACAGTAGTCCTTGTGCAACTGTTTGTTTGCACACCAGGGCATTCACTTCAGCTTCTACTTTACATCGCTCTGTTTAAGCCAGTAAATCCACACAAGAGGATGAGAGCAGAAGCCCCAAGCTATCTGAATCACAGTAAGTAAAGGGAATGGGAGTGACACATTTACAGAAGAGGGCTGCAGTGTTTGAAATGAGTGAGAAGAAAAAGAGAGCATCTTTTAAAGTCAAACTGAGGGCTACACATAAAGGAGAGCAGTCTGTCATATCATAAATATCAGCTTCCTTTTAGCTAGTCATACTTCATGTCCCTTTCATCTTCCCATTATCAAAAGAGATGTAACGCTGTGGGTCCCCTACATTCAGCTAAAAATAGATAACAGCCTACAGCACTGGATTTTGACAATGAAAATAAAACCACAATGACTAGCTTCTGTCATGCACCCTTTGTATTTGGGTTTTGCTAAGATATTTAAAAAGGCTCGATAATGCTGACTGACTCAGTGCAGTTACAAAAACAAGAGTGCATACATTGGAGATTACTAGGCACCTTTAATCTAGTTGAATTTACTTCAGTTTTTTAGAAGGTCAGCATGCCTACAGTGTACCATATAATAAGTTATAATCAGCCTTCTTAGATGCCACAGCAGACAGGGGGCTGTGGACAGGTGAGTAGGAACAGAGAAACCTAAAACAGTTTAGTGTTGCTGAATTCCTTCTATCGATATTGTTTGTGGATAGAAACCCTACAAATGATATTTCAATAGAAGTTATTTTTGGGTGGATCTGCATATTTGAGTTTCCCAGATTGTTTTGCCGAATGCCCGTCCATTTTTCTGTGATTAGGGCCGGCACTGGCAGTACATAGAGACTGTGTTGGAGCTGGTCTTAAACAGGCGATCAGTAACAGATGATAAACTGTATCTTTTAATGCAGGAATGTTAAACTCATTATGGGCCACATAAAGCCCGCTTTGATCTTAAGTGGGCCATACCAGTAAAATTCCCCCTTCTGCTGGTGTAAAGACGTTTTTGTCATTTAATCCCTCAGATATCTTAATATGAGAAAAAGAAGTGCAATTTTAACAGCATGTCTTTTTTTCTACATATTAAAGACTATTTGGACTTATGGAATAAATGTGGAAAATTGCAGAAAAAGTTGTGGCCCAGACTGTCCTGTAAAATTTATTTTCTATGGTAGATAAAAAACTGGAATTTTTCTGTCAGTCAGCTTCTCAATTACTTTGGTGTAGTATCAGTGACCACGGGGGAGGTCATTAGGAAATACAGTCAAAGTTCCAAAATGAATGCCCTCCTTCACATTTTCAAAAGCAGTTTTCAATGCAGTCAGACTTTTTTTTTTTTGCAATCGTTAGTGACGTTACAGCTTATTGGCCTTTTGAAATAAAGCAGTTGTAAGGCTCTTTCCATTCCTGGGCTACTGTAAGTTTGGACTAAAATAACCAAGACTTTTGAAGATTTACAGTTTGTGGCACTTATCAGCTTAACATAAAATTAAAGATACATTTTACTTGAAATAAGGACTGAGAATTTTGCAGTTACCTATACTGAAGTCCCTGTATGATCATTATATAGACTTCACTGTAGACAACAGCTGCTGGTGGCCAATGTAATGGACATGTAAATATGTCTGTACTATTTTTAACCTGGACTCTGTCTAATTTCACTCTGCAGGTGGCCATGTACATGTACTGAGGTAAAGAATGAGTGTCAAAAGAAACCAAGAATGCCTTGGAGTTCAGGGTCAAGCAAACCCAAAACAGCAACAAGCCTGGATTCTTTCAGTGACCAGTGAACTAGTTGATCATGTTAACTCAGGGCAGCTTTTGTTTGTACCATTCATATAAGGTGTTTGCCACTTGTAACTGAAAACAGACGTTTTCTGTACGCTCGCAGCTTGTGTTGGAGGTGACTCTTCTCTTACTTTCCAAAGGTTAGTATCACCGATCACTGGAAAAAGCCCAGATTTTGTTACTTGGACTTGCATGACTATTGTGACTCGGTCTCTGGATTAGCGTTTGGACCTATTTCTAATCATCATTTGTTCTTATGAGCTTGTTTTTGTATTCCTGGGAAAATGAAGAGTCTGGAGCCGAGACGCCAAATATTAACTCCGCTCATATTCAGTGTTTGCATAGTACACTAAATCCATTCCACATGAGTTGGCTGACTATGCTGAGGATTTACGATCCCTTTAATTCCGAGTAAATGAATGATGCAGAAAATAAAAACATAAAGAAGATTTTAAAGAGTTCACAACGACTAAACTAAAAGTTCTTTGAGTGTCAGAAACATAAATGTGTTTCTGAAATACACCCTGTTGTCAGTTTAAGGGGTATATAATTAAAACCAATCTGCTGTTACGAGGTTCATTTCAGTTTACATAAAATCTGTTTTAAAGAGTTGTCAGTTGGAAAGAGTGTAAGGTCATGTTGTCAAGGGTTAAGAGCACAGGCAGGATTTTCTATGTTATGGCTCTCTCAAACAGCAGCAGCGTTGGCATAAATCTTCTTCTCTCAGTGCAGAAATTCACCTCTCTTGACCTCCACACCACCCATTTTGGTCTCCTTCCACTTTTCGCACTGTCACACCCCAACCTGGAGGAACAGGAGAGGAACAAATGGTTGTTTGTGGGCAGGTGTTTTGGGCCACGCAAAAAAGCTTCATGCTGTTTCTATTTCAGTCACAACACTATTCTGTTTTTCACTTAAAGAAGCATATTCAAAGCTATCAACAGCCCACATTTCTCCATCTGGCTGTAGGCGTAAAACACGGAATGTAAAAAAAACCAAAACATTCAAGTCAAATTATTCCTTTCATAATGCAGAAATAACATTTGAAAGTAAAAGAAAGTGCTCAGTATTCCTTGGAGTGATGAGATGTTCTTTTGTTGGGGAGGAAAGAGGAACAGTGAGTAAATGTAGCATGAAAGTCAACAATAAGACCCTGTTTTCCTCACCATGTTTCCTGTTGCTCAAACATGCTTTCTTTTTGGAGGTTTACTCAGAGTTTAAAATTAAAATCTTATTTTCCACATGTTGCACAAATAAGTGTCATTAAAGTTTCAGATCACTGGCCAAAAGTCATTGCTGAAATCACAAAAAGGGGAGGTGGGGGGGAAAAACCCATTAACACATGATATTTTAATTAGCAACATGCCCTGATTTGTTCCTTGTCTTCTTCTCGGCTTCATTAAAATAACCAGTCACAGTCACAGCGTGCGTGCCTGCTGGATGAAACTTGTTGAGGAATCTTTGCATGATGTCATTCACGATGTGTGGAATTCATACAGATCTGCTGTAAAGATCATCTTTCAGGTCCTCCAGGTAAAAAGTAAAAGAGTTGAGGTGGCATGCCTGCTCACCTCTGAACGAGACTGTCAGTGTTTTTCTTTTTTTCTATCCTGTACTGCAAACAACAAGAACCATGTCTCTTCATATAGGAATGTTCTGCCAAGTGATTGTTACTGAAAGGTCCATAAACTGCCAAGCGTTCCGTGAACATGTCAGACTGCACGTAGCCTGCACGCGGGCCCAATTTCGCTCTATATCCTTCTTTATCATATTAACATGTATAACGACCAAAACTACCCCCCCCCAAACAAAAACAAACAAATAACGGCAAAAAAACAAGTTGCTTTTTTCCAAAAAGTCACGAGTGACCGCGGACGTGCACAAGATTGAGATCTGGATTAGTGTGAGGCGTTTGTGCCTACATGAGTGAAAACTGCTTTTTGGGATCGGTTTATAATAAAATGAACTAGCTACGTCATGTGGCGCGTCGTCCAGGCAAATGCGCAAAGGGAGTGAAAGTGTGCAGGGCAATGGCGCAGAAAGAAAAAGCGATGCTTGCCAACAGTGAAAGACTCTACATAGGAGAGCTCTGTCTGTAAAGAGGAGGAAATCCCCCGCTACACACAAAGCCTCGATATCTACAATCTGACACTCCAAAGTGCACATGTATTATTTTCGTAGAACAAAAGCAACCTCGATAAGGTTACATACTAATTAATTACCTAATCTCTTTTTTGCCACTAGCTCACCCATCTCAGAGGTTATCTCTCACGTTCTCACACAGGCCCAGCAGGCTCATATCCCTGCCTCAGGCGCACACACATCAGCCTCCTCTCTGCCCCCGCCCCTTCCTCTCACATGTGTCAAAAAGCATACGAATTTATCTCCTCCACACAGATATAATCCCTTAATTATTTGATTATGGCACTTTGTTCTGTGAAGAAAACTTGCGTTTCCTGCTCTAGCCTAGGGTTGTGTATTACATGAAATGAATACATGTGTCAGACAAATCCCTGCCTTGAAGGTTAATTATGTAGTGAATTGTTAAATTGTTATACATCTACACATGAGGTATAAATGAAAGGAAAGACAGACATAAAGCGCTTAGTAAACCACTACTCTTGAGCTGATGGCTCAACAGCAGTTTCAGTAATTCTGCTGAAGTTACTGATTCATTCAAAGGACAATCCCTTATTCACAGTTTAATTACAGTGTTTGAGGATGATGGCTAACAGATGAGTCCAAAATCTCCCGCAGGTATTCAGGGATGAGATCTGGTGCCTGCAAAAGAAATATGCATTAAACCATTCACTGACGACTGTTTCCTATAGATTATCATCCCCAAGAGACCCGTCCCATCAAAGTAAATCGCTGGACAAAAGTGATCAGCCGCACCAACTTTCTGTTGATCTGTTGATGTCCCACCCCCCCAAGTTAAACAAAGCCATCTCACTGTAGGGGTCAGTGGTTCAGCTTTTTCTTCAGTTTATGACAAGAGTCTGTTGCTAAAACAAATCTAAAAAAAAACCCCAAAACACCCCAAAATATCCCAGGAGAACAGGTACAATGTAGGTCAGTGAGTAATGAAATCCAAAAGTGTGCATGCGAAGAAGACACTCTGTCCAAGTCATGGTGTTCATTTGTATGTTCTTGCAAGTTTGTGCACGCCCTTGGCCTGCCCTGTAGCAATGTGTCAGTGAGAGAAAACACTCGCCCCAAAAGGATGATGTCAGGGGCTATGATGGATGACATCATTGACCATAACACCCATATATCCACAAACCAGAGATATGCCTGTGCGCATCTTTTTTGTTTCTCAAGAGGATAGAATAATTTCACTAGTGACTCATTGCAAAAAATATTCAGGTTTGGCTATTTTTAATTAATTAATTAATTTTGCAGAGCTCAAATAATATGGATAACACTGACATACAGTGTTTGCAATGGCTGAAATTAACAAAGCAAAGTGAGGTTTGATCCATTTCTTATGTAATTAGTGCACAATGAAATGGAAACCCTCAGTCTTTTATAAGTCTGATAATTTGCTGCTTTCAGCACGAAATATGAGTATTCTTGAATATTTAATATTATGAGCAAGTAAAAATAATAAATGAATGAACAGAAAATAAGACTATTTTGATTTAACTGATCATTAGTTGCTCTACACATTATATATAAAAATTAAAGGACTACAGTCTACCACATGAGCCTGCTAATATGTCCTAATTCCACCTCACAAAATCTTCCCCTATTAGTGACAGGAGAGAGGGTCATTGACCTCACTAGTTGGGTTAATCTATGGCTTGTTGGGAAACCCAAAAGGCCAGGTGTGCAACACCTGTGCTTTGGTTTGGACGCCTGTGCAGGTGAGTGTGTGTTTCACCCTCATTCCCTTGCTGGCTTCCTCCCTGCTGTCCTCCTTTAAGCTCCTCTAATTGTGTTCTCATCCCACATCCTCTCAAAAAGCCCCAAACACAACCTCTGCTCCTCCTCATGTTGCCGTTCTCTTTATTCCACTCTTTCCTTTATTCCACTCGTGTGTAGCTGGTGTATAAGACTGGATGGTGTTTAATTTCATGATCAATATCTTTTTGAAACACAATTACTATAGTTTTGCAGAAATGAGGAGGTTTATAGAGCACTCGTATGTGTCTAAATGCTTCTTCATGTTTACAAGCTAGTCCCTAACTGCCCCTCACCAGAGGAGTTAACTCTGGGCAATAAAACAGCACACAAATTGTGGCAGAGAAAGCAAACCAGTGAGCAAAAAGTCACAATGAACAAGTGAAATCAACCATCACACAAGTGGTCCAAAAAAAAAAAAGGCTGTTAATATTTAAATATGGAATTTTACTTTAAACTGAAATGTAAATAGTGCAAACTTTAGATACAATATCTATATCTGACCTTTCTTTATTTTATTTAGATTGAGCATTGGTGTGTTTTTGCAACCGCTTTGACTGAGATTCACGTGCAGGACAGTCTAAACAAAATCGCAAGCATAATAACACAGGCCATCTTTCCGAGGTCAGCTAAGGATAAAACCCCCCCCAAAACCAAAAACAAAACACCTTATTGTGGTGAGGTGGTGATGATAAGTTTATCTTTTGAGTCCAGCTGCATCTCTGTCCTTACTTCCTCTCACTTGTCATTGCTCCTTACCTCAAATCACAGGGTATGCACAAACAAAACTGACTCTCATTTCCAGAAGAAGTGTGGCTCTCTGTGTGTTTGCTTTAACTTTTCATCATCTAATCTCAGTCTTGTGTGCCCGCTTCAAACATTAGCCGCAGACTTGTCACCTTGGTTTAATTAAAAGGGTAAACGTGGCCAAACCGGTCCACCCCCCTGCCCCCTCCCTCTGCCTTTATCCTCTCTGTCACCATTTTGCAGGATGAATTCATAAAGGCTCATTTCCTTGAAGGGTGACTTAAATTCTTCAAAGGACTCTCAATTAATAAAGTTAAATCGTTTTCCAACAGTAGGCTTTTAGAAGCCTGAGATTAGATTAGCTGGCCACACTGCACTGAGTGGCAAGCCTCCAGGGCCCTGACTGGTGGCAGAACAGGACACAATGGAGCAAAAGGATTAGCTTTTGTGGATGTGACACATTTTGAGGGGGCTCAGAAGTTCTTTTGAGCTCACCTGGGAAAGTGGCAATTTAGTCGATCCCTTCTTTAGTAGCTATGACAACATCGTCCCTCTTACGCACACAAGTGTAAACATGCATCAGGGTTTAATCCACTCAATCCTGCTATGATTTTTACCACTTTGAACTACTTTCAGACACTTTTCTTAGTTTCACACGGTGAGTTTCTGATTAACCTGCTCATCTCCGGATTCAAAAGCACATCCTTTAGGCTATGACAGCCTCTTTACAGGGCACTGCCCCTCCCCTCCGCTCACCCAGAGCAGCTACACTCATGCCCTTTGGGGCAGAAACAAATAATTTCTGGTGGGATCTCCCCAGCAGGAAGCTTCAGCAGTGCAGAGCTGCTGATCACTTTCCCGTGTCCAGCAGCTGAAGGGATGAGAACCTTTTGGTGTTTTTCTGCTTAAGGTGCGACTTTACCTTACAGTAAACAATACGAGAGCATATGGGCAACATGTGGCCTGTACCTCCCAAGATGCTTGCTTCTTCATCCCTTGTGCAAAAGTTTTCAATAAAAAGCACAATTGTTCTCTCATGTAAATGTGGCATTGATTAGAAGCCAAGCAAAATTCTGCTCTGATGTTGTGATTGCAGTGGAAAGTGCGTAAGATCTTCTCTTTGATCACCACACATGTAACCAGCAACAGGAGTACACAGCACACGGGGCCAATAAATCATCAAAGAACGGGGGGAAAAAAAAGTAGCTCAGGTGGAAAATGTCAGATGTGGGTAGTGTTCTCAGGTGAATTTTAACTGTCAAGCATGAGGAATGAAATTAAAGTATTAGGAAAATTTCACGATGTGCTGATGAATGGATTCGGAGGAGGCTTATTTTGGAGTTTGTTTGCCTGTAGCCATGCTGAATCAGCTCTGCTCTGTTCTTGAATCAGAGCTGCAAGCGACTGCCAGCCAGGACAGGCAACTACTGTGACCTAACTTCTTTTGCTTTCTAGACACATACTGACTCATGCACACGCACACACACACACACACACACACACACACACACACACACACACGGCTAATTTATAGACATACATACACACTAAAGATTGGGTTCGTTATTGCATGTGTATGTAAGTCTGCATATGCGTCTTTGATTGAAGCCCTTTCATTTCCTCACTAATCTCTTAATCATAGAGCCCACCTGGGGGCTGCAGCCTCTGTTTGCACAGCAGTCACTTTCCATGATGTCACTTCCCCTCTCAGAAACCCCCCACCACACATGCACACAAATACCTAGTTCATACATACAAAACTATAAAACTGTCCTCTTGTCTACTGATATTGATCACGGTTTTGAGATCAGAGCTAGCATTTCAAAGGTAAAGATCACAGCCAGCTGGTAATTAAAATACACATAAATTCATCATCACCACATGTGCGGGAAGAGAGCTGTGCGAGTGAGGAGAGCCTCACATGTCTTTCTATTTTTAGATTTTATTGTTGGGTGCTTAAATAGAAACAAAGAACATAGTAGGAGAAACTCAGGAAGTTTACTTTGAGCTTCCACTCATTGTATTCTTCTCCAAGGTTTTATTGTGATGTAGCTCGACAGGACAATTCACCACAAGAACTAGGAGACAGTGGAAGGCCTGCAGAGCCTTTTAAAGGTTAGAAACCACTTCATTCACTGATGTGTAACTAAACAAAAAAGAGCAGCCATGACAGCCATGTTTCTTAAGTAAAAGGTCCGGATCTTATATGGCACTTTTCTTTTCAAGCAATCAAAATCCTTTATTCAACATTTCTTTTTCTACCATTCACACAAGGACTTTTTTCTATGTCTAAGTTATTTCTGACATTCATCCACATAGATGGTCGGACGAATGCATCGAGAGCAATTTGGGATTCCGCATCTTGCCAAAGGATACTTTAGCATAAGGACTGGAGCAGCCAGGGATCCAACCGCCACACTTTCAGATTAGTGGATGACCTGCTCTACCTCATGAGCCACAGCCACACATGCAGAGCAGACCTGAACTTTTCTGGAGATCAACAGAACTGAAAATGAGAACATAAATGTCCAAATTGGCCATTAGGGGACTTTTAACAGATTTTAAACAGCCACACCACCAGCACAACATCTGGGAGAATGTCTGTATCTTCCCAACATTTTCCAAAGACAAAGTGTGAAAAAGAAATTTTATTTGACTAAAGTTTCTTATGAAGAAGAAATAAGCCTCCTCCTTATGGAGGCTGATTACTTTCACGGGCTATGTTAAACTGAAGCACCGCATTTATAAACTCCAACAAAGCTGGCAGAACACACGCAAGGTGAATTACAAGTGTACTATGTGCACAGTAGAGTGTGATTAAAATAAGAGGTAATGTCAGACACCTGTAAACATGCTCTTAATCCGAGTTCTTTGAAATGCCTTGTTGGCATCAAAGTTCATTTAAGCATTTATTTAAAATGTTTCAAAATGATCTGCATCAGCATCTGATATGTTGTCTTTGAACCACTTTCATTTTTTAAATAATTTACATTTTACACAACTTAACTTTAGTTATGTTTACTTGGTATGCTGTATCTGTAATTACATAAGTGAAGGCTTATACAATATAATATCTGTAGCATAGGTTGTGTTTGTCTGGCTATAAAACCATTTCCAAACTAAACTTTTGAAAAAAAATTGTGCTTGATGTACTTTATATGTGTATATAGGGGACCTTTTCTGGACCAGTGCTAGACTGCAAAACCATTCAGTACTTGAAAGTCACACTGTAAATATTTCCATGTTCATGAGTCTTATAGTATTCCAACAAGGGTGAATTCTGCAAGCTGTTCTGCTGCTGGTGTATTTATCTATGCATGTTTTAATGTGTTTCATGATTTTAAATCCAAAACTTTCAATCAAAGTCCACAGAATGAACCTTTTGTCAATATTTAAACAGCATAATAAAACGCTGTACAGTATGTCCTCCAGAAGTTTAATTATAGCACAGCCAGGTATTGCCTGCCAGTCGGACTTGTTATCCTTTGCTGGACAGAATCAAGGCCATCATTTCCCAAAATACACAACAATTTGCCAGTAAAATAACCAGCTTCTATAGCCCTACAAATAAATCCCTTTAAGCTCCTTAGACACTGCACTGGCTAGACAGTCTCTAATAAATGCTTCAAGTTAACACACACTCAGCAACGGATCTTGGTTGCCACACACATATACAGACAGTAGACACATTTCTACACTTAACCACATGAACAGAGACAAGTACACACACAATCTCCCCCATCATCCTCTACGGCGTCTCTCTTGATCCCCTCATCCTGTCTGCTCTGTCTCCCTTTCAACCCAAACAAGCTCACGTTTGGAGAAGAAATTGTTCCAATAAATCAAAACTGTAACCAACACCAACACAACTCCTGTGTTTCTCTGTCCCACTGACCCCAGAGCCCCATTAAGTAGTTCTAGCAGGGTCCAGAGAGGAAATAAGGCAGCCTGGACTCCTTCCTCTCTTTCTAGGCTGGCCCAGCTAGCGCATGGCAGAGCACGTTTCCCACACGCTGTTGGGGTTCACCTCTGACTTCTGACCCTAAAGAGAGGGGGTTGGATTGGACTGGGGTGGGGGACCACCCAGTCAGACTCTTCGGGGGCCCCCTGGGGATGGGATGGCAGAGGGGTGTGGGGCTAAGGCTTAAGGGGACGGCATTATGGCAGGTTAGGAAAAGGGGAAGAAGATCAGAGAGACATATTAGTTGGCTGTGGAGGAGTTTGAACTGAGCGGAGGATGGCGGGGGAAAAACAGTGAAAGGGGGAGGGGGTGACGGGGGCTTTAAACTTTGTGAATGAGTGTTGCAGTCACTAAGTGCTTCATTATATGACCAGAGGACAGACAAAGAAAGACTAAACACTGTCATGACATTCGGGGGGGGGGGAAGCTTGTTCTGAAGCTTTTATTTCTCTTACCACACCTGAGGGCGGGGTCTTGATTTGTGTGATTTTGTAACTCTGTATCCAAGAGATTAA
>VUQG01001547.1:19067-30558 GCA_015106755.1 Etia nguti | reverse complement strand
TTTTTCAAAAAAAAAAAAAAAAAAAAAAAAAATCCCCCCCCCCCCCCCCCAAAAAAAAACAAACAAAAAAAACAAAAAAACAAAAACAATAGTTAATTCTAGGTGGTTGGCAGGCATGTATAATTCAGCTTTTGTCTTTATAATATAGATGCTTTTGAAATTAAAATGCTTTCATAAGGAGTTATAGGTGCATAAATGCTAAAAACAGGTCATTTTAGCTCATTGCTAGGTGGCTGGGTTGCTAACAACATGATGACATGATAACTGATATAGATATTTGATCTAAATAAGAACCTTCATGCATCTCATATACATACACACAGAGATTTTGTGTATTATTAAAGGTTTTTTTTGTCTCCCTCCCCTCACCACAAACTGTTCTTGGTAGATGGCCCGCCCTACCTGAGCCTGGTTCTACTGGTGTTTTCTTCCTGTTAAAAGGGAGTTTTTCCTTCCCACTGTCTCCAAGTCTTTGCTCACAGGGGTCGTCCTACAGTATAAAGCACCTTGAGATGACTTTGATTTGGCAGTGCATAAATAAAATTGAATTGAATTGATGTCATACACAGATTGCTCAAGAGTTGTTTGCCAAATTAGATCCAATAACAATTTGTATCCCCTAATTGGTTGGCAGTGGTTCTTGGAAGTTTGTAACTGCTGCCGATTGCAAAGATGGTGCTGTACCAACAACCTCTTTGTGATTGCTAAGTAAACATTTCCTTATGATGGGTCACTGACTGGTCTCCAAGCCTGTGTATTCCCTTGACCCTACATCATCACCATTATTGTCACACGTCCAAAATGGTCAACAGGTTAATTTCATTTGGTTAGTGGTCTTGTGCCTGCAAAACTTCAGTAGTGACATTACAATTTATCATTATGATAGGATAAAAAATATTAAACTCTAAAAACCATTATTGTTAACCTCATGGTAGAACTAGAGGAAAACTGAGGTGTCGACCTGAATGGCCTAGAATAATTTTTAAAATCCATCAGATATTCTAGTCTGTAAAAATACTTTTGGACTAACCAGCTAATGGGCCATTCATATGTGCAGCTAGACTGGCTAAAGAAACAAAGATTTGGTTTAAATTGGAAAAATACAAAGTTAGCACTGGTTTCCACATATTGAAACATCTTTTGCTGGCCCATTCCATCAACCCAACCTCCTCTCTCTGCTGCTCCTTAAAAATGGTCACATGATTTCTTCTTTTGTTCCAGATGGACATGAGTTTCGTGGCTTTATCACTTATCACTTAACACATTTACTGATACACATCTTTCATGTGTGGAAAAAAATTATCTTTCCTCTACACCAAAGAACACAATGGTCCTGCAGTGATGCTGAGCTGTTCAGACCAGTAATAAGTCACAACGCTGGGTAAATAACTAGCTTTCATCTCAGACATTATCAGTGACCACTAAATCCGTGGACTGACTTGTTTGACATTTGTTTACTTTAGGAATAAATGTACTCTTTTGAAGATAATGTCAATCCTGCATGGACGTTTGAGAATGCTCAGCGAGGGTTTTTGAGCAATACCAGTCACTCATATGTTGTCTGAGGTGTCTTTGTTCTGTGTAAATCAGTCAAAGTGAAGGCTATTGGAGTACTAAACTATAATACAACACCAAAGCCAGGGGAAACTAGGCATAAATGAGTGTGTATGCATATAGACACACAAACACACACACGCCCTGGAGTCTTATCTGTCCCATATGAGAGATCAAAGCGCCACAGGCTGCGAGCAATCACACAGAGAACAGCGAACACCAGAAAAATAAACTGATAAGCAGGTGATAGAGGCAACAGAAAAAAAAGAGGAAGCACTGGATAATGTAAAATCAACAAGCCAAAGTATAGAGAGAGACAAGGAAGAACAGATGAGAAAAATATATTCACATATGTCACGGAGTAAATGAGGTCATTATACCCATGAGCAGTTTCTACAGAGGGAACAATGCGTGTCTCTGTAGGCCAATCACACAACAGAAGCAAAGTGGCCTGCAGCTGTGAGCCAATCATAACCTCTGTTAGTGACATCAGCCATTCAGCTGGATCCAAAACAGGGAATACGATCAACTCAGGAAAGAAAAAAAAGCTCCTCTTTGAAATCAAAACCTTATTGAGTTAAACCCCAAATTCTGTGCTCCAGTTTCATCACCACTTACTGTTCAGAGGTGGGACTACTTTTCATGCCCCAGATACAATTTGACACTAAACACTGAAACCAAGTACAGTCGAGGGGACTTGAGGCACTAAGCAAACAGCAGATGTTCTCCTTATGAAGAAGCATAAAGCAAAATGTTAGTGGCTTCGGAACTCTTAAAAATATAAATTTTCTACAGCTCGCCTAGTAATTTTTACCTTTGAACCTTTGAGAAAACAAGATAATCTGACATAACTCGAGTCAAATATTAACAGCAGCCGTCAATGGAAAAAAACCTTCTATTGTGCAGCAGAGGTGCAGATAAGAAAAAAGATACGGGACCGCTTCTGTCATCTCATTCTATCTGAAATTGCTTAATTACATTTTGAGCTGTGTGCTCGGCTATAAAGTTTGAGAAATGACATTACATTACGTGCAATTACATGCTCTGACTTTTGAAATATGCCACAAAAGCCACACGTGACAAGCACGTACACAAAGGTGTGTTTGTAAATGAGGCAATAAGCTGCATGAGCTGCCAAATTTGTTCAGTACCTTAGTACATTCACAAATTCTAGAGTCAGTTGTTTAAACATAAAATTGTAATAATAACATGAAACCATTCATTATTTTTTATGTGTATTTTAAAGTTCATAGTCACAGCAATAATTATAGTAGTCTACTAAAAATAGTCATATTTAGTAGTACTTTAGTACTATATTTAAATAGTACTTTTTTAGTACTTAAAGTACTTTAAGTAATGCAATTTATAGTAACTTGGATTATTCTCCATGCTTTCTTGCATTTCTAGTTATTGGTCTTCAGGCACATTAGCACTCTAATGTTATCTGTGTAGAAACCAGGTCTTTAAGCTAAATGCTAATGATGGGCATATGGTTGAAAAAAAATGTGAACAACAACTAAACACATATTTATTGCATAGCCATAGCATTAAGATTGTAAGTGTGGACTTAACTGGAAATGCACTTGATTATCTGATCATCATCAAGTTTTTGTTTTGGGAGTTTGCTGGTCTGAAGTATTCAAATTTGTGTTGGCACAAGGCCACAATCTTCCCAGGAGTCGATCCTACAGCAAATTCACCCCCAAAGTAAGCTAATGCAATGCTCAGATAAACCTAGAAAAATAAATAAATTAAGAGCTACATTTCAAACTCTACAGGCCTCGGTTAGCATGTCAAATATTAAAGATGATGACAGTTTGAATGGTTGGGAATGGTGGCCATGAATAAGTCTCTACTCTCTAGAAAGAACATGGCAAGATGACTTAGGTTTGCAAAGTTGCATCTGAACAACCCACCAGTCCAAAGGATCAGTGTTCATTGGATAGACAAGATCAAAGTGGAGATGCCTGGCCATAATACACAGAGCCACGTTTGGTCAAAAACACAAAAAACGCATATCACTTGTTAAGCACAGTGGTGAAGAGGCACTAATTTGTGCTTGTTTTGCAACCACAGCACCTTGAACTCCTCTGTATAGCTGTGAAACAGGACAATAATCCAAAGCAAGCAGCACAGCAGCAACTCTGCAACAGAATCTATATAGAAAAGAATCAACGTGCTGCTATGGCCCAGTCCACACAACTCAATTGAAAAGTTGTGGCAGGACCTCCAGAAAGCTGTAAATCTCAATGAGCTAAAGCAACATTGTGAAGAAGAACAAGCCAAAATTCCTCCACAACGATGTGAGAGATTGATAAAGTCAAACAGAAAACAATTGCCTCAAGTTATTGCTGCTGAAGTTGGTCTAACAAATTAATAAGTCAGTGGGTGAACTTAGTTTGTCACAGGACTGCATAGAGTTCATCATGTGAAAAACAATTTTCATATGATTGCAGTAAGGCTGCGCACAGTTGTGCTAATATTCAATGGCACTGAGCTAACTTTGCTAAATAGGACAGTTACCTAATTTTTCAAGTGGTAATTTTTTATAAAGCATTTATACTTAAGACCTAACATGTTAGATCTTACATTTTGCATTTTTTTTTATAAAGTAACAACACTTTGAAAAAAATCAGGAAAGCACAAATTATTACAGATCATTTTATGGGAATATCTTAAATTGTCATGGAAATCTATAAAGGTAGTTAAACAAAAACTCAACGTGTCATCACAATCTATCTATCCACCTAGGACAATAAATTTAATTGGAAATTTAACTGTCGCTGTTGGCCATACCGAAAATGTCAGTTGTATTATTTTCTGAAATTTATTTACAACCCATTTGAGATATATATCACTTCAGTGAGGAGATTTTTGCTGTCTGCTTTATAACTTTCATGACAACCCAACCCTTTTGCTGTTCATTCTGCTGGCTTTGTTCAAAATGAGATGAGATTCTCAGATAAAAAGCATACAGTTTAAAACACAAGTAAGGCTGATTAAATAATAATTATTAGCACAGTGGACTGAAACAAGGACAGAGGACTGTACCGTTGCTGACAAATTGCTGTTACAAAAAAAGAATTTATTGGGCAATTTTTTTAAAGTTATCCTCAAGATGTGAAAGAAGCTGGAGGCAACAGTTGAAACACAAATACAGTGTACATGTGTAAGTGCATACATGTGCATGTCCAAACAGTTTGCCTGATACAAGGACACATGCTCTACAGACTACAGGACAGATGTTCTGAAGGCAGAGATGGGCCTCTTTATAGCAAAACACAGAGCTGTTCAAAGAGGCCCTGCCGACCCCCGAGACAGAGTGACTCAATTAGCTTCCCATAATGAGAGCGCACTGTGGGGGGTGTTTATATAAGCTTATTAAAACATAATCCTAGTTGCCGCGCCATACTGTAGCATGCCAGACAGGCCACTCCTGCAACTAAGTGTGAGCCAACAGTGGGCTGGTGGGCTCAGTCATCAGAAATAAGGAGAAAAAAATAAAAATATTATTTGTAAATCTATACATGAAAGCTTCAGCAAATAATTTAGATAACATTTAAAACTTCCTCTCTTCCTCTTCAACTAGAGGTACAGTGACGAGAATGTCTTTGCAGTCTTTTGTCATAATCACATAGAGACCTAGCACTTTCAGTCTTGTGAACATATAATTACAAGTCACTGAAATAACTGAGGTCTAAAAATGATTTCTGTCAAGAATAATGAACTGTACTCAATCAATATCTTTTAATCGGGCCCCAGACATATTGCATCGCATTACACAAGCTTGGGCAACAGTTAATCCTAAAGACAATGTACAAAGTGGACCACAGTCCACATTGTTGAACCCCTTCTCAACCCACAGACCCGATTAACATGGTTAATGTCTTTCAGTAATCCCACCCCGTGGGCTGAGCTCCAGTAATTATGCTGGCAATTGTGTGTGGGGTACCACAGAAATCCTTCATCAACTTAAAGACATCAGAACTGATTACTGATCTACTCTTTCATGTGGAGTCAGAGTTCAGTTGTTACCTAAATGGTTCTCAGAAGTTATGTAAGGAGGTGTGCTCACGGGGTTGTAAAGTTCAGTGACCATTTGAGGTTGTTACAGCTGAAGGAGGCTACAGCTGACTGGGCCACCCATTTCACACCATTAGCTCACCCAGTGTTGGTTTGACAGAAAGCTGAAAGTATTTCCATGAAGAAGAGCTGCTAGCAGGAACCCTTAAATAATCATACTCTGTATTAGAGGACTTCAATGGCATAAAACAATTCCGCTGATTAGGCTTTTTCTGATTTAAAAAAAAAAAAATGTCTAGAAGGAATGGTTTGACAATATAGGAAATACACTCTCTTGCCAAGCTAGAAGAGAAGGTTGTTACAACTCTCATCATCATCTATCCAATATGATGCTGAGTTAGCACAGCTTAGCTTAGCATGAAAGCCGGAAATAGCTACTCCGACTCTGTTAGAGTTGAACGGTACACCTAGCTACTAATCAAACTTAAGCGTAAAGTAAATGTTAGCATGCTAGGTTAAGTCAAAAATCTTCTGCATCCTCTTAAACAGACCCATGCCAAACCCATGCTTTGAAGCTTTGCAGCTGAGTTTTCTTTGGTTTCAGTTTACTTTGATATTATTAATGTTATGAAAGTTCACAAACTCACTAGTTGCAATGTTGGCATCCTATTAAAGACTTTCATCGAGCTCTTTATAGCAATGGATTCCTGCACCAGTGTTTGTGCGTGGCTAGGTGCTTGATTTTGTACACCTGTATCAATGGGACTAAAATCTCCCGAATTCAAAGAATAAGTGCTATGGCCTATTCCTTTTGTCCATATACTATAGATCTAAAAGCTTTGCACTCATCTAATCTAAATCTGACTAGTATTCTGACTAATACTGCACAATCTCTTTCAGCTGCTAAATGAAATTCAGTATGTCCTGAAGTTTAATTAGAGTCAAAGTTTTGTCAAAAGCTTTTCTCAGGTGAACATGGGATCATGAAAAGACAGAATTAGACACTTTGAGGTGATCGGTGAAGACCGGGGCATTTTCGACTTTTCCATGTCTATATGGAAAACAGGGTGAGGGGTGGATTAGACTTAGAAACTGATGGACACTGCATGCTCATATGGCAGTGACTTGTCAATCACAAGCTAAGCCATTGGGAAGCAAACTCTGTTTTATCCTCCTTTTTGGTAATTTAAAAAATTAACATCATGCTGTCTTAAATAAGACCCCAAATTAGCAATTGAGACCAATTGAGAGATTTACTCAGGTCACCGATCTGACTTTTGCACAACTAGATGTCTTTTTGCTTCCATCATGACTTGCTGACCATTAAAGAGAATACAGGTTAAAGGCACTTTTGCACTGGCCTTATCTTTTATTCCCAGAGGCTATGTCCATCTTTTTATACAACCTGCGTTTAGACACATCACCATGGTGTTTTTACAATTGTAGTTATGGACTTGTTCCCATTAACATTTGTAGTTACCCTCTACAGATTAATAAAGGCATTCAAGAGAAACTGAGCAGCTTTTTTGGACTGAACCCAATATTTTTCCATAGAGGGAGAAATCTGATTGAGCAACAAATGTTAGTTTGACTTCTTTAACCAGTGACCATGAATGGGCTCCATTGCATGCACAGATTATCAGTGAATGATAATATTTTGTGAGTTCCACATGACTTCCATAATCTTCATGGGTTTGGCTCATTGACGTAATCTTTCTATTTACATTTTGTAACACAAATCCCCCCACATATGTTTATACTGAGCTCTTCTGGTTTATGCAGTAAAATAGTATTACCCCAGAGACAGTTTTAGGTTAAGCATTGAAGTCTAAATTAGCAGAAAGACGTGCACATGGAGACAGAGTTAAACAATCTCACAGTGAAACTTGAGCGATGCGTAGCGCCCACTGCTATGATGTTTCCTGACTCTTAGCTTCCTGATTGACATCTCAGGGTTCCAGCCGCAGACAGTAACCTGTACTTCTAGCAGGCAGGTAGATATTACAGTCAAACACACAAGCCACGATGCTAAATCACAGGACGTTTCACAAGATAGCTGCCTTGCTGAGACACAACAATGGGGTTTCATGCTAAAATATTGGTGGAAAGTGGAGCCGTGCTAACTATCATAATTAGACCACTTGGCATCACTCCTGCTTTAGTTTCACTCACTCTGAGGCCGGACAGCATACTCATCTGCAGCCTGCCAGACGACACAGACTCTCTTTTTAGTCACCTACCCTATCATTAGCGTTTCTAAACAAGTACAAGATACCTAGCTAACCATCCTTCTCTGCCATTGTTGTAGTGTGGTGTAGACACCCAGCTATACATGGCAGGAAAGGGCTATTTTAGTCAATTATAATCATCTGATCCTGCAAAGTTAAAAGTCTTGGTGCCGACAAAACCTCTGAGGTTTCTGAATCTTTGAAGCGTTTTCCAACCAAAATGAAGTTTTAGTTCATTTTAGAGAGAACTGCTTACCTATGCAGAATAAATGACTGGTGATAGAAAATCCAGCAGTTCTTCACTGTTGTTTTCTATGTCAGGTTATCTCATGGTTAATGATCACTTACTGTATATTGCTTTTACAGTGCTATAAGATAATTTGAGTCAACTACATCTGGTGTAATGATTCTTAATTGAGATCCGACTGATAACAATAGTGAAAATGCTATAAAGGGGACTACAGAGGGGATATTTTACTTTTAAAAAGACAGAGGACACACACATAGAGTTGTGTATGTTGTTCTGATCCTCATTGTGGCAAACAAATAAAACAGTGAATGATCCTGCGTGTAAACCTCTATATTTGGATCAAATTTCTCTTTTAGGACATATGAGATCCACGAAAAACATCTATTCATACTCTGTAGTGACCACTGACCTCAGAAACATTCCCCTGCCCTCTACCACGTGACCACGTAACACAGCTCCACAGAAGAGTCAACGACAAAAGCAGGTTAAATATTTCACATTTTATTTAGTTCCACTCATAAAACCCAAAGAACTTCTCTCATGGCAGAATCAGACACAAACTGAAACAATCATACGGAGCCCATTTAGAGTTGGGACAGCACAGACAAAGAATGAGTCACTTATACTGCATCTGTACAAGCAGATTTATCCTGATGACATTACAAACATCAAATGATCACTATGTAACATACATAATGGCGTGTGAGATCTCATACATCTGCTCTGTATTGCTGTTGATCAGTTATTGGCCCAGAAGGAACAGATAAATAGACAGATGAATGAAAGGCTTCTGAAAAATAAGAAGCAAACACAGAATCAGTCTCTTTGGCGATTTCACCTCATTTACTGCATAATCTCAAAAGTGGAGAGAGTTCCATTTTATACTGACTGATAAAGATCCTGTGATCATCCAAAGCAGTGAGCGGAGCAGCTAAGAGCCTTTACCTGCTTGGATCCTACTTTTGAAGGAGGATTTCCACTCTTTCACTGGTCCAAAGAACATTGCATGGCCGGACTTCAGTGATGTGTTTGAAATGTGGATAATACGACCAAGGTACAGTGGTATAACCCATGTATTGCTGCAACATTGTAACAGTAGCAAAATGTTATGAAGTCGAACTGGCTTTAACATTTCGGAATCAGTCAAAGTGAAAACAGATATTGCTAAAACTTCCATAAATCTACAGCACAGATGTGTTCTCCAGATTGTGTTGGTTGGATGATACTCAGTATTTGATCTTTGCTATTAATATTTTGCAAAATCAATCTATTGGTAAAGGAGCTTAATGGCCAATTAACAGCTGTGACAAAACTACGACAGCCTGAAGCATAACATACACCATTCAAAACGGTCATACACATCCTGAAGATGTCATCATCATTTCATAAAAAAAAAAAAATTATACTCATATACATTTGATTGTAAATTTTTTAAAAGGATGAGTAAACTACTACTAAATCTGATAAACTACAGAGTCTATTTTTAGAAGCTATTTGACTCACAGATGCCTCTCATTTAGGAAAAAGTGCAGGGCTTGCAATGTTTAATTTGGGCTTTTTGGCGGAGCAGTTCATATTTTGAATTCAAACAAACAAAAAAGAAAGAAAATCGGGGAAAAAAAATCTATCACAAGTCTTGAAATCTGAATTACAGTGTAGATCAAATGAAATAATATACTTTGATAAAGAAATGAACCAAATCATAAAAAAAGAAAGAGTATATTTTTAATATGTGATATCGCCACCTTAACAACCCCCCTCCAAGTCAGCTGGAATTACTTTGGACAAGTTCTGTATGATATGCAGTCCATGAGCCGTAACACTTTCTTAGTGCCAGAATTTTTGGTTCCACGATGGTCACAGTCACATTTTACAGACTGGCTCTGAAGAGCAGACAGTGGTTACAACCTTATGCTGTCTCTTAGGCATCAACAAAGAGCCTTTTCTGGTCAAAGTAAAACCATCAAATCCCCAAACAGCCATATAGCTTAGCCCGGTGCCCCTGCTGAACTGTTGCGCCATCGAATTTAAGTCACAGTAGCTTGTTTGAGGCCGTCCATGTGAAAGTAACAAGGAGTCCTTACATCCAACTCAGCACTCCCAAATATGTCTGCAGTTCCAGTTTTACATCAGTTACAGAAATATTATCTCCTTCCCCCCTACTGGACGCACACATATTTCTTCCACCAGGACTTGGAGAGCATCTTCATCTTATCAGCTGTGCTGCGGACCTTCCTCTCCCGCCGCGCTCTCCTATCAGACTGTCGCAGTCCCACAGAGATGGCCACATCAAACACCTCCTTCAGATTCTTTTGTGTCAGTGCCGAGCACTCAACGTACGTCACAGCCCCGATTTTTTCCGCCAGCGCTCTGGCATCTTCCTCCGGCACCGGCCTCTCCCTCCTTCTCGCCAACTCGATTAGCACTTTGACGTCCTCCCGCAGGTCGCACTGCGTCCCTACGAGGATGATGGGCGTGAGGGGGCAGCGGCGGCGGATTTCGGGGACCCACTTCTCCCAGACGTTTTGAAAGGAGGCGGGGCTGACCACGCTGAAGCAGAGCAACAAGGCGTCTGTCCGACTGTAGCAGAAGTGGCGGAGTTTGTCGAACTCGTCCTGATGGAGAAGGACAAAGAGAGGAATTTTATTTTATTATTTTTGTTTTTAACATTTGTCTGGTTCAGAGTCTTTATTTTGGTTTGAGCCACCTCCCTTCACTCTGACCACACACAGATGCACTTGAACACACTCACGTACTGTAACATCACATCACAGGAAAGGGAGTGGTGCCAGTAACTGTTAAATAACAAACTGTCTCGATAGTGTTTATATTGCGCTAATATTCAGAACAGACAAATCCTGCCCACACATTTATACCATTCGCAGTAAATCTCTTAAATTGACACTTTGGAGCCACACAGCTTTAACTTACATGGGCCTCCCACATCCTTGAGTACACAGATTAAGGTTGGCAGTAACTTGACTCAGACCTCTCCTTTTTTTCCGTTTAACTCCATCCTTTCCAGCACATATCTACTAATCCTTATTTGACTAAACAATGCCGCAAGCGCTCTCTCTGCCCTTAAAACACAATTAAAATGTGCAGAAAAAAAATCGGTAGTTTCCACATGTGGATTTGAGGCCCAACACATGCAGCTTTTGAGTTTGACACACACAAGGTCTGGCTGCGCTTTGCGATCTGATGACGTAGGCCCATCTGCAGAATATACACACACGTATCAACATCTCCGAGTGAGGAGCAACGTTGTTTATCAGCCCTGGAAGTGGCTGCTATCATCTTTTTCCAGACCTTCTGTGTCTTTCCATCTCTCCTCGCTCTCTCCCCTCTCATCTCAACGTTTTTGGCACACCCGACCAGTCGCTGGCTCAAGCTCACCCCCCCCCCCCCCCCCACCCCCCCCCCCCACCCCCTCATA
>VUQG01001547.1:0-18435 GCA_015106755.1 Etia nguti | reverse complement strand
AAATTTTTTTGGGGGGGGGGGGGGGTGTCTTTTTAAACATTAGGAGCATGCAAGGACCCTAATATGTGCTTAATATGTATGCCTATTAAAAACTATTCCTGCAAAACTTTACATATGACATTGCATCCAAGCAACGGGGACTAATCAACCAACATGTTAGAGTTATGTTGAGCAAAGGCAGAAAAGCATTCTATGTCAATGACCCGCGTAGAGTGCGAGTGGTAATGCAATATGTGTTTGTGTACAAACTCACCTGTCCCGCAGTGTCACACAACTGTAGTCTAACTGGGCTTCCATCCACCTGAACCACAGCTGCAGATACAGAAACAGACAGAGAGAAAACAAAGTGAGTCACAGGTGACAGTATGAGTTTTAAGGCTGTGTATGTACCCCCACCTGACACTTGAGTTAATGCACACACACACACACAGCTACTAACCGCAACACTCTCAGCAATAAACAAAACCCTTACAGTTTAAAAAACAAAAAAGACTCCCTGCTGCTGCCTGCTCTGCTCTTCCAGCTCACAAATGGTCTTGCTCTGTCTCGCCCACCCACTCTGCCAGTTACTGTTCAGACCGTAACACTTTACTGTCGCTCAGACCGCTCGGTGGGCTTTGTTCTGTGCTGTGTTTTGGCAGAGGCCAGTCCAAGGTTGTCTGATGGTGTGTGTATGTGTGTGTGCATGGGGGTAAAAACAAAGCAGATTTTGTTTATTTAGTGACTCTCTTCCAATAGGCCTCATTTCCAGATTGGAAAAGAGAGTGAGTCATCTCACAGTGAGTTTCATTACAGGGTCATTTATTCTTTGCAGAAAACTGAACACAACGCAGAGCAGCAGGCACATGGAAACATTTACAATAGGCCTGGAGCGTGTGGTTGGTCATACCACCTGATCAAAGGGTTTTGCTGGAACTATTCATATAGGAGGACAGCCGTCAGAACACCCTGCTTTCACAGAAGCACGGGGGGGGAAAGCGCGGGAGGACATAGAAGAAGGAACATAAGCGAGATGCCATTGTGTAATCATTTCCTAATACCTGACATATGATACTCCTTTGATTTTCTCATCCAAAACTCCTTCTTATTGTCCAGTCTCCTAGCTTCCCGCTTCTCCAAGTCTCTGCCACCTGTGGCATTGTGTAACTGCTCAGAAATCAGCTTTCAAGGGAACGCTCTGATTCCAGGCACTGAAAAATGACATCACTATTAAGGGCCCCAACTGCACAATCACTCTCTGTCAGGCCAGGGAGAAAGACAATCTCTGCCTCAGAGCTACTGCAACAGATGTGCCCGTTTCAGTATAGAGGAGAGGCCTTGCGGGTCAAGGCTGACAACAATAGGCATAGTTGTGCAATCCAAAACCCGTGGACCAGTGAACCAACCTCTGTTCTGTATGGAAGAGTTGAGCCAGCACTTGTCTAAGGGTGGTGTGTGTTCTCCAAGAGTGTTTTATGAAATTTGGGTTGGCCAACTTGTTCCTTTGAATGCTTATCAAGAGTAATGTCAGGGAATTAGCTGTGATTGATGACAAAAATTATTAAGTTTACAAGTTTTTTCCACAGTCAGCCATTTTCTTTTTAAATATAAATGTTAGATTTTGAAAAGGTAAAATACCAAAGTCTTTTTGTATAAAAATCAGTGTATAATCCTGCAGGACAAAGCTAAACAGCTCCTATGTAGCTCTAGAATAGCATTTCAAATGGTATGTCTAGATAACAGATGTGATCACACATCAATAAAAGCGATCAACAGGTCACCATGCATTTTTTTTTCTATTCCAACACTGTTCGGTTTCAAACATCACCTTCAAAGGATTTTTGTTTTTCTTCTCTTACATCGCAAAAGCTTCCAGGGATTAGTGAGACAGTTTGGAAAGTGGAACAGTGCCAAATGGAAACCCAGCTACACCAGGGAGGATACCTCATCCACATTAACTACCACTGATGGAGGACAAGATAGCGGGAAACACAAAGACATCTACCAGTCCTTAACATCTGAATAGTAGAGGGACATTTGGGAATATAGGTGGGGTGGGGCGAAGTTGATCTCTAAAACAAGCAAGAGTTGAAAAGGTATTCTGTGTAAAATGGGTGATACTGACAGGTGGATGGAAACCAACAGATTTTTTTATAGGGGGGTTTTCAAAGTGTCATAAGGTTTATTAGGTTTATGCACCTCATTTAAATAAACTGGACATGTTCAGTTATGGCAGGTGACACTTATTGTTACTGACATACACGGCCTGCTTGTGCATTTGCAACATTTCTAAAATCTGGAATAAAATGAATAAAATAATGTGTCTGTTTACCCGAGAAGTCATCAAATGCAGTAGGGACGTATTTCGTCGGGTATCCATTCGTGGTGTAGCTGACCACCAGACTGGTTTTTCCCACCGCTCCATCGCCCAGCAGGACGCACTTCAGCAGCCGCTCCTGCGCTTGTCCTGGCCGGGTAGGTTTGGGTTTATGAGGAGGCACTGGAGGGGCCATGGTCCTACCGTAATCCATTCT
Organism: Etia nguti; assembly: GCA_015106755.1. Lineage (NCBI taxonomy): Eukaryota > Metazoa > Chordata > Actinopteri > Cichliformes > Cichlidae > Etia > Etia nguti. The sequence continues at coordinate 15,922 of VUQG01001547.1, read as the reverse complement.
GAGTGTAGGTGACTTTCAGTCAGCCAGCTCTGCACCACGATCTCCTCGATGAACTGGTGAAACACCCACCATGAGAACAGGTTTTTTCCTCCCTTGCAATTTTTCCCCCCTCCAAACGGTTGTGATCGCAAACGGAGCTCGTGCGTAAAACCTCTCCTCCTGTGCGCGCTGTCAAATCCAGTATGGGAAGTTATCGTTCAGTACTGCACCGCTGAACACTCTGCAGTTTTACAAGGCGAGGGAGGGTCCAAAGCGGGTTTTTTTGTGTGTTTTAGGATTAATTTGACTAATCCCACCCACTTTTTTGTCATTGGCTCCGCCCAGCAACGTGGGAGTGTGGATCCAAGTGTTCTTTGAAGAAAAGAACATTACCCTTATTAAACTGTTTGGGGAAATTAGAACACAAGAGGGACGATCCTGTTTTTTTTTTTTTTAATATTATCAATCTTTCCTTTTAATATATTATTGTGTAGTTTACTCGTTTAACCCGTTACACACTGTGTTGCTATGGGCTTGATGTTTGACCTCTTGGAGGCATGTCCAGACGTGTCCTCACCAGTTAGGAGGAAACCTTGATGCCCCTTTTGAACATGGATATAAAAAGTACTGAAATTTCATACCCAGACTTCAACCTCCTGACTTACTTTACCTTGTACTCAGTACGCTTTTCCAAGAAGGAACAGCCAGAATCTACAAGATTACTCAATTAATCAATAAATGGAAATATTCAAAGTAATTCTCCACGTGATCGGCCTGTTTTAAACTGTCCAATATCTAAGGTGATCTGCTTTCTTATGCTAATTTGTCAGAGACACTGGAAACCTCGAAAACTGAACCGAATGTTTTGCCGTTTGCCGCCTCCTTGTGGCTGCAGCGAGAAACTCACATACCTGAAAATAGGTAGCATTAATACTTTTGTGTGTTTAAAAAAGCCACAGTATATGTTGATTTGATCTCTTAAGAGTTTATTTTTCCAGCGATAAAACTAGTTATTTTCAGGAATACAAAGAAAAGTGCACTAAGATAATGCAGGTCACGAGTGGTTAATTGTCTGGAAATTAAATGAAAAGGAATTAAAAATCAGTTTTCTGTTTAGATTTAATATTTTCACAGCAAATAGAAAAAAACATCTGGTAATCTTGGCTTGGTATGACAACTCTATGAAAATGAAGTCTGGCTGGATTAGTAGCAGCTTTACTAAATATGTACATATGAATCATGACAAAACAGATTTATACATGTTAAGCTGTGTGGCTACATAAAGAAACTGCTTATCATTTTTACCTTTTTAAAGAAAGGACAGATGGGTGTGTCAATGCTACTACTGTAGTTCTATGACTAAGCAGCACATGATTTCTGACACTAACTGGCCATTAGGTTTTGGTTTTTAACAGATTATATCTATGACTGTAGCTATGCTTTCTCTGTAGGATGAAAATTCACATCTATAAGGCATAACAGTCTTTGTGTGAGCTTTAAAAGCAGACACTAAAGGGAAATATGGACTTCAACTGTGGAGTATCCTGAATAATTTTATTATTCCTAAAACAGATCTACTTACAGTTCCATATAAGATACCTTGCCCTCTACAGATATAGGAATCCGGTAAGTTTTGTACACATACAAAACTCCATTATTGGGAAACAAATGGTTAAGTTCATACGAGAAGTGGTGCGTTGTTGGAGGGAACAAGTTGTGAGTACTGTGAATCAGATCATGCACTGTAACCTGCGGTTAAAAAGGCACCTGCTGTATTTCACTTTCACGTTCCTTCACAAGCTTCCTCTACAACGGGAGATAAAACACTTTAAGAGCACAGAGAAGATGGGAAATCTTAGCACTTTGTCTACTGCCCATCTACGCAATCATAAAACTCCTCAGCAACACTGATACCTCTGGTACTCTGCCAGTGAAGAACTCCCTCTCATAAAATTTATAATATTGTAAATTACTAAAGTCACTGAGGAGCTCGGTTATCTTTCTATTTATATCAGAGGGAAAGCAGTGCCTTTCAGCTGCTCCCTTTAGGGGTCGCCACAGCGGATCTTCTGCTTCCATCTCACCCTTTCCCTAACATCCTCCTCTATCACACCAACTCTCTGCATGTCCTCCTTCACTACATCCATGAATCTTCTAGTGTAAGCAGTGAAGAAATGAAGAAAAAACAAAAAACAAAAAAACCCAAAACACACACACAACATAAAAAGGGTGACTGATAGTTATTAAAAATGGATGCCAGCGAGGGTGAAAAGAAACACAAAATTTTCGAAAATTAAGAAATGTGACTTTAATTGCTGGGTAACAGTTTTGTTTCAGCAAGCTCTATGTCAGGAATTACTCACATACATGCACATACACAGAAACGTCCATACACACCTGCATACACACCGATAAACAGTCATGTGAATGAATATGCATGGAGAAATGTACATGTGATTTCACACACACCTTTAATTGCCAGTTTTATGCTGCCGTGATCTGTGTTGACACCTGTTTTAGTCCTCTTGCATAAATCCCCTCAACGACTCATTTCCCTTTACTCAGGCGTGTAGCTGTCAGTGTGGGAACTTCCCTTTTATGGTCTTTGGACCTCATTTTGGACTACAGCTCAATTTAAGACACTTCTTGAATTATTTTTACATGTCAAAAACAATATTTCCAAAGATGGTCATGTGCAATCACCTGCGCTGCAGAATCTCTTCTTCTTTGACACCAGCAGCAAGAGTCCCATCCAGGATTCATACACCTTCATTTCACCATGAAGCAGAATGATCTCAGCCCCATCCTCTAACCCCTATAACTTGAATACAGTTAGTGTGAAGTACCATGCGTAGTCCTCATCATCATTCATTTAAATAACCTCCCTTTCCTTCCCTTCCCCAGTTTCTGGAGCTCTGTTCTGTGGAGCTCTGAGCACAGACTGCCATGTAAGACATCTGAGTGACAGTCTGTAACTCTTGTAGCTTCTCTTTAAGTCGCTCTCCATGAGTGATTACTGGGTTTTGGGTTTGGCACCACCAGGAGTTGGATCAGGAGGAGGGCCACCACCCTGGACAAGTCTTTGAAGACTACAGGGGAGAGACATAAGCGATAACAAGTGAAAATTAGCATCATCCACCACCACTGTTTTTTGTTAAGTGTATGTTAATGTGCTGCCAGAGACTAGACAGGTATGTCCCACAGATAAATCTATGTTTAAGGAAAACATTCCAACATGGTTAGTCCCCTTAGCAGCTAGACCTGCTAGCCTTACAGTAAAACCTTTTAAATTGCTTAAATTAGATCCCTCCCATGGTTTGTTTTAGCGACTTGAAGCCATTTTGATACATATTACCTGCTATTTCTTCTTGTGATCGTGTGCACGTGATACTGTCACTGCCATTAACTATATCAGCATATTATCTTTGGCTTGGAAGACATGACTGGGAAATGGATAAACTATTTTGGTTGCTAGTGGTTCCAGTTTGGATCAACAACCAGGTTTGTTAATCCTACTTATTTTCTCGTTTGGAAAAAAGACAGGAAAAAAGGTCAAGGACACATCTGGTTCTTTGACTAAGAAAAAAAGGTGATGGAACCAGGCTGTGAACATTAAAAATTCCAAGAGCTAAAAGGAGCTAAAAACTCATGCAACACTAACAGTGGATCTCAAAACTAACTCTCTATACTTCAACATTCGGCCAATAATTAGAAGATAATTAGCATACACGCTATAACCAGTTAATGATCATTATTATTCATGGCATTATCACAAATCATTCAGCATCATGTTTAGCCTCAGCCTGCTGACCAGCTGAAACAAAATGCTGTGATGTAAAGTATAAGGTGTTCGCTTTATTAACTGCGGTACTGTGCAAAATCTTGAGCCTCCCTTCTCAAAAAAATGTAAAGCTGGATTTGTCATCGACTTTCAGTCCAGTTCTTGTGTAATCTGGCACACCTCAGCACAGTCGATGGATCAGCTGAAGGGCCAGATGCATCTCTCAGGTCCTGTTTCAGGTCTTTGCTGGATTTTTCCTTTCTATTAGTCATATCCTATTTATTTACCCTTTAAAGCAGAATCATGACATAATTGCCAGAAATGTATAAATATATTTTTTAATCAAAAACAAAATTAATTTAATATTTATTTGCTTTTATTAATTTTACTTTGTATCATATTTGCTACGTATGGCATTATGTTTGCAATTCATAGCTTAAAAATGTATTGTGTAATTTCTTTAGGTTTTCCTACTTTCACATCTCATGCAGATAGTTTTTAAGAACTTCTGAGTCTTCTTTTGTCCTCCACTTGTCCTCTTTCCTTAGAATTTTTATGTGCAGACTTCACACCATGCAGAGAAGTGAAAAGTTTTCAGCTAATAGCTCTTTGAGAATCACTTTTTTCTGCAAAAATACTCTTATGTCTCTCAAACTGTGTTAGCTTTGGCATTTTTCATAGATTCAGCTAAAGAAATGGGAACATATGATGTGTTTCTACAACAGGTTGCTAGAAACAAAGTGCCTAAAGATTCAAATTAAAATAAAAGTTACATGTTCAAAATTTAATTTTCTTATATTGTTAAAAACACACTAGAGTAATGCAGCAATGAATAGATTTGGCATAGTTGTTTATTTTTGCTATAGACTGCACTAGATGTATAATACTGTGTTAAACAGTGTGAATTATACTTTGTGCAGTCACCTCTAGTGCATACCTAAAGTAAAAGGAGATCTGAGATCATGAGCTCCACTGTGTTGGAGATGGCACCTTTCTGCCACAGGATGGCGTCATACTCACATGTCCTTGACGTTGTCAATGTGGGCCTGGATTTTTGCAATAACGCCATCAACTTGCTCCTGGAATATAACAGAAAGAAGGAAAAAATCTTAAAGGATATGGTAAACATTAAATATCAGTGGGTGTACTAATAAAAAAAAAAAAATGCTACCTGGCGTCTTCTGTAAAAAAGGGGCAGAGAAAAGACAGCGATCACGCCTAAAAGAGAAAAAAAAGTAGTGTTGCCAAGGTGAGAAACAAAGAGTGTATCAATACTTTCCACATGTCCAGTGATTATATGGGTTTCTTACCGATGATGAGCAAAGTAAGGCCATTGCACAGGTCTCCCAGGTATGTCACAAGGTACATCAGAAACAGGAACTAAAAGAATAAAAGGAAAATAAAGAAACAGCTGCACAGACTTTAGCCTTCAACAGAAAGTTAAGCTGTTATCAAGAAACCTTCCTGCAAACCTCCATCTGGTTTTAATTTCCTTCTTCTAGAAAACAGTCCATCACACTAACACACTGTTGATTTTGCTCCACTGTATTATGCAAATATGTAGGATACTTAATACAGAATTCATTAAATTATTGTCACTGACATAATTTCTCCTTGACGGATAAAATAAGCTTTAAATATAACCCCCCACCCCCCAATATGATATGACTCTTTCCCCACATTTTTCACAGTGGCTCTGCCACTGTACATAGGATACTGACATGGGACACCCTGTGTCAGATGGAAGGAGACTCCAGCTTATCCCGGGTGTCTCTGAGTACATATCCCTGTGTGTCATTCCACATTCCAATAAGGTCAGGGTTGAGAACGGGGGGTCCTGGGATTAAGGGGCTCAGTCAGCTTACGCTGACTCACCATTTATTGCAAAGGAGTTATTTCTGTCTGCTGTTAACAACTACAGTTTCATATTTATGTAGATTTTTTTACTGATACTGGTAAAAATAGAGTATTCTGCATTTTATTCCAATATTGGCAGTGAAGTTTACTAACTATATTGTAATTGACTGGTACAGGTGTCTAGTGAATGCTGCATCAATAGCTCCTGTCCCAGTCTAATACTACTCTATGAAATAAGTGGAAATTAACTTAAATTAAATTAATGGTAAGTAGCCATCACACACTTTTTTGTTCATAATTGATTGACCGTTTTGACCCCTCAGAGGATCCCTCAAAGTTTTCTCAGACTTGTATCATTTGCATTACTCAAGAACACACCTACATGTAAAATGACTTGAGCCCAATGATGACTGTGTCAAAGGCTGATTAAGAACTGGCACTTTATGTATTAGCTTTCAGAGAAAGGACATAAACCTAAAGTCAATCAAGTTTTATCTAACAAACTGCAACAGACCATTTGCTGTCACCGCAAAGTATATAAATCATTAATTATGTGATGCTGGCGGATTTTCCGCTTTTGACTTGATGAATATGAACTCTCCTGCTAGCAAGGGTTTGGCCTCGCTAGCAGGAGAGGCATAGCCAAGGGCTGGATGAGAAGAGAGAGGCATTTCAATTTGATCTGAAAGGGTTCTTTATCCAATGGGACACTTAGCCTTCCAAACAATTACCAAAAATATGTCACAGGGACTGACAGCTGCCAGCAGTGCTATTAACTTATTTAAGAGCAGAGGCTTCAGCTTTGAGCCGGGAGAATGAGAGTAACAGTTGGCATGGCAATGACCTAACCTCGAGTGATAGAGGGAGCTGGGATGAGGCAGGGAGGAAAATGACAGATGATGAAGCAAAATGAAGGACTACGGAGATGGAAAGATATCTGGGTTAATGATGATAAAATGAAGATAAAAATGGAGAGGAGAGGTTCTGGACAAAGCGAAACAAATCACTGAAGACAGGTCATTAGGAGAGTAAGCATGTATGCACATACACACACATAATTTAAAAAAAGTAACTTGACTGAAAAGCTTAACTTACCTTGAGGGATTCAAAAAGGTTGCCAACAAAAAAGAGTCTCTTCAGAGTGTCAGCAGCTGACAGAGTCATCACAATGAGTTTCTGCATATAGAGGTCAGCCTGCTCTCCACTGAAGCTGATGTCCAAGTCCAAATAAGACCTGATAGAACAGGACAACAAAAGCAGAAGCAAGATGCTGAAAAGTCAGATTAAGTCTCACACCTTTTTGCACTGTATTTATTTTGGAGTCTTTTCTGAGTCATTCCTCCTTAAAAATACAGATTCTACACAGATTTAGTTAAATCCTTCAAGCACAAATATTAGTCATAACTTTCAAATCCTAGCCTTTAAATGGCCCAATCTCTGAAATTTCCCATTTAAAATCCATTTTATATATAAAGCTATCATTTCATAAATAGGCGTCACAACAAGATGACTATCCAGTAAGGAAAATTCAGCAAAACTGACAATATTTCAAGAATGCTTTAACAAACAGAGAAAACAAAGGTTTCCTGAATGAAAATTTTTATCTTAACCCAGTTGTCTGGAGCACATTCTATATTAATTTGTATAAAAACTAATATAACAAAGGTCCGGTCCCCTTCATTAAATAAAAGCACGGCATCTTACTTGAACGGATGTTCTCCATCACCCCAGCTGAGGATGTAGAGGAGTTGGTAGTAGATCCGTACTGAGATGGTGAAGCACATGATAGCCAGGGAGACTGTGGAGACCACAGTGATGATGCTGAGCTGGAACAGGGACAGCAATCCCACCACTAACCCTGTCAGCACCATGCCACTCCGCTCCGTGTCCTTCCAGTAGATCAAGTCCATCACTAAAAGGCAAGGCAGGTACCGTTGTGGTCAGAAATTTACATGCATTCATCATAAGCACAAACATCATGGAAATTTGAGACTTTTACAATATTTTTTGAGTTGTTCTATTTCCAGGGTGGAATGATTGTACAGCACTGATCTTTATTGACTTTAAAAAATAAAATTGGGTGCGCAAGTTTGAATTCACTTTGGATTTTCTCTGATCCACACGGGGTCAAACATACATACATTCACTCAAATCTTTATTAAATAATGCTTTGGCAGCATCAAAGGGATTTATTTAAAGCACACACTAAAATGACCAAGTTCAAGGAATTCAGTGAAGATCTAAGAAGGAGAATTGTAGGTTTAAATAAGTTTGGAAGGTCTCGCTGAGCCAATTTTAAACAAGTGTAGATTCCAAGTACAAGTTACTCAGATGTGTCACCACTTTGTCAAGGTCCAAAAGAAGATACAAACTGTCACCCTTAGAGGAAGGGAAATTGGTTATATATTCAGAAACAGCCCATTAAGCACCAAAGGTCAACCCTGCCATGAACTGGGAATTGCTGGAACACCAACATCACTGTCCACCTGTCCACCACGAAGTCAGTTTTATATTACAATAAAGGGGCAATATGCTGACCAAGTCAGAAGGTCTTGCTCCAGAATTGACACTTTCAAGCTCAACTGAAATTTGTAGCTGCCCACATGGACGAAACAAATGCCTTTTGGGGAAGGTTTTATGGCCAGGCAAGATAAAGAATGAGCTGTTTCGCCACAATCACAAGAGGTATGTTTGGAAAAGTAAAGGTGAGGCTTTCAAACGATAAACCTAACACTGTACCAACTATCAAGCATGGTGGTAGTAGCATCATGATCTGTTGCTGTTTTGTTGCCAGTGATATTGGTACATTGCAGAAAATGGATGGAATAATGAAGGATGACTACCTCCAAATTCTTCAACTTCACTACAAATCAGCAGTTAGATGGTTACAACTTGGATACAATTGTGTGTTCCAACAGGACAATGATCCTAAACACAAACTGGGTTTGGAATGGATGAAGCAGGCTAATATTAAACTTCTAGAATGGACTTCCCAAACCCCTGACTTCTAACCTAATCTAACTCTCCCAATTCTGCATAGAAGAGCAGTCAAACATCTAGCCAGAATTATGCCAGAAGTTTGTTGATATGTAACAAAAGCATTTGGTCCAGCTGCAACTTGCTGAGGTACATTAAACCAAATATTACTGGGCATGTGAGTTTACTTTTGACCCAGTCTGAATTGGAGAAAATCCAAATTAAAATCAAACTTTTGCACCCAATTCAAGCTTTGTAAAGTTTTTAACGATGTACGCTGTACAATCACGCCACCCCGGAAAAAGAACAGTTCAATGAACTCAGCAAAAGCCCCAAATTACCATGAGATTTATGGCCATGATGAGTGTACGTACACCTCTGACAAAAACTGAAGAAAAGAAAGGTAAAAAAAAAATAATAGGAACAGAATAGGAAGTAAAAAACCCCCAAAACAGTGGCTGAAAAATCCAGGCAACTGTTGACAATATATTCAATTTTGACAAAGCTGCTGTATCATTTAAACTCCTCAACATTTGGCTGAATAATACCTTTTTTATTTTTGAAGAAGCACCATTGAAAGAGCACCTGGAGCATAGGAAAAGAGATGGAAAGGGTAGCCAGAGAGGTTGAAGACATGAGGCAAGGAGGGATTTTAAGCCTCAGGCATGAAAGAACACAGGGCAGCTCCGAGGACACATCAGGCTCTAGGTCCAGTTAAATTTAGCCCTCAGATGAAAGAGAGAAACAAGCAGTTGAGGGGAATTTAAATGTAGCCTTTCACAGCACCTGCTGTCAGACGTCAGGACATCGGGAGCCCCTTCTCCACACCCTGTTAGTTTCCCTCTCTGTCACCCAGCAACAGCTGCCGTGGAGACTGAGGCGTCTGCAGAGTCATGCAGTACTACAGTGAACAACTTTGATGTACACAGTAGAATTCATGGTTCTTTCATCTTTTTTCGCTTAACATATTCATGTTACAGAAAACGATAAAGCAATTAAAAGTAATTAAAATTTCATTACAAAGCTCATTGTAAATGCAGTGTCCTTGTGCTGCGTAATTATTGTCAGAGAGAGACCTGGTACTTTGTACTCGTCATTCAGCGAAATGCTAAGCCTCAGCATTAGAATAAAGGGAAGCCTCTTTCAATAGAGTGCACTGACAGCAGGTGGGTTATTTATAAACATCACTGGACACAATTAATACCCATAATGCCCCTGGAACACACCTGTTCATTGTGTTTGTTTGTGCTGCTGCCATTCCGGGACAGTGACACTCACATGGAGACACAGCAGGATACATGTTTAGTGTAATAATACATGAACAGCAGTAAGACACCAAAACTGGGCATGGAAGACACATTGTATTTGGCACTCAACTACACGCACCTTGTACTTATACTTTACTACTTGCTCAGGGTTTTCTAAACACACTGGTATAGAGTAAATATGCAAAAACACCGAGATATAGGTGACGTCCCCTTGTAATCCCCTAAAGTTGATTTATTCCATTTATTCATTTGCCATTTCCTTTCAAATAGAACGTGACCAGTTTATCAACAGACAATTAATATTAGCTATTTGTGGATCTATTTGTATTGGCATGTGTGAGGGCTGATAAACCAAAACTTCAAAAGCAAACAAGAAATTGGAAAAAACACCCTTCAACCATGTTATGAGTGTTGACATTGCATAGTTTGTCCAGTAGAGGGTACTCTACTGTGGGACGTGCTCCCTGTTGGCAACACATGCCACAAACACAACAGTCAGGGAGTGAATGAGTAAAAAGATAACTACACATTAAGAGAGAAAGAAAAAAATTTGCACATATATTAGAATATCAAATTTTTAAATCAACTATCTGTAACAGTATCAGTCTTAGAATCCTATATCAGTTGGGCTCTATTTTCAGTCACTTTAGTTAACACATTAACTCATGGATTCATTTTCCCAAAGGGCCACATGAGAAACCAGGACTGTTGTGAAGGGCTGCATCAATAAGCTTCTAAATAGATAAAATTTATGTTAACCAGAATTGAGTTCAGAGTTGCTGGTATGGCTCTCCACAACAGTCCCATTGGCCCCTTTGGAAAATTAATTGCCCACCCATGCATTAAATATTTAATCTCCATATGACAGGAAGTATTTTTGACTGGTTACAAGTTAGCTTAATTCTTCAGTCCACTATAGCTCGCTAAGTGTGAAGAACATCAGCACCTTATGGACAACTGAGCCTGGCTCCAAAAGTGAGTAGACCCCATAAACACCCATGTTAAAATGAGCACAAATAAAGATATACAAAAAAAAAAAGTACAAAAGGGCTTTGGTCTTTTTTTATTTATTACCCAGTCACATCCACAGTTCACCACATATCAAGTACTGAGATAAAACATGGTGCAACTCACATTAGCTGAATTGCAGTGCACTAATTCTTTAACTACGATATACAGGATGTCACTGTATTATTGATCATAATTAATCAAACAAGCAGTCAATCAACTGTCAATTAACCAGTCAAACAGAAGTTATAGGGCCGACTCATGCTTTATGCCACCTTGGCATGACGTCATTTCATTTTAGCCCCCAAAATCCATTTCACTTGCGCCCGGTCATGTCAGCTCAATCATGTCACCACAAAACCTCATACTACTTTAGAATGAAATATCTCCATCTGTCCCAGCTCTTCAGTCTAAAGAGGAAACACTAAAGAGTCAGAGAACCCAGCTGGCAAATATATTACAAACCATGACTGAAAGTTTATAGTCATTTGAATGGCTGGTGCTCATTTAAATCCAGGGTACTGATAAAGAGGCTACGTGGCTATATTTGAACAACTGATTAGTTTAATGCCAAACACACCTGCAGCTGATGGAAACCCCCGTCTCCAACGAGCAGCAGGAAATCCACTCAGTTTAAACCTTCAGGACTCTGACAGACCAGCCTTCTCTAAGCCAGTCAGAAAGCTAAACAGTCCACCACTTGAATCTGCAGCTTTCCTCTGCCATGGGTCCGTCATCAATTTAACTGAAATGAAACACAGCCCTTTGCAGGAGTTCTCCCTCAGCCCATCACACTAAGCTTAGACCTATAGCTCACCTATAAAAGTGTACAAAAATTCTATTTCCACATCAATCCCCAGCATCTCACCTTTACTGGCCATTTTGGTTGCCGATCCAGCGTTTCCCCTCACACCCTCTGCCCCTCTCTCTGTGCGTACCCCTCACCCCTGTGAGCTGTTTTTGGCCACCCACTGCTCACTCAGCAGTCCAAAGGCCTGACAGCCCAAAATAATCTCATGTGCAGCACCGCCCAGCACTCTTAGAGAATACAAGAGCTTCACCCATAAAGAAATGATTTGCAGCCATTACACTAGATCTTCTGACTTTAGTAAAAATCACTCTAAAGTTGAACGAATAAATGCATTCCTTTAAACTGGGATTATGTTTTATAGAGTTGTGTTTATATTTTAAATTGCGTGAAACAGGAGAATTGGTGTCTTTTTTTCTGTTATGTCACCAGGTCCACTCTCTTTGTTTCCACTGCTGACAAAAAAACAGACGAGTGATTGAAAAGCTGCATTTAAAAAAAAAACTTTTTAAGAGTTATAAATTCTGCTTACGATTTAATGTAACAAAACAAACAAGACAAACGCTTAAGATGTCAAATGTCTAAAAACAACTAGCAGTACAAGAGCTAAAATGACTGACTAAAAGTAGCGCCATGCGATTCAGAAACATTCGAGAGAACCCAGCCATTTACTCATTGCCAGTTTCAATATCTGACATTTGATACAATGCTACTAAAAGCAGTCATAAAACCAAAAGAAATATGATGTTCCAACAGATATATTTGCAGTACTTATTCAGGGGACCTTAATCTCTCTCATCAGCCTGACCGCACATTTATTAACGCTCAAACAGTCATCTAAAATAAGACCGAGCTCCACTCTGACGGAGGGTCCACTTCAAGGGTCAATTCACCACTACAATGCTAGCAAACTACCACAAATCTGCATACATAGAAACTCCTCCCACATACTATATACATCTTTCTTTCTGTTGTGTTGCTGACATCAGCATGAATCTGAAAAGTCAGCCAGCTATGGTTTGCTCACAATGAGCCAATCACTCCTTAAATCCCAATAGAATTTTATTACGGACACACAATGAACAGGCAGGACTTCCAGGGGGGTGGGGAGAGGATCAGTTATCTTTGTCTGCCTGCTCCTGAAGGTCCATGCAGAAAGTGAAATCTGATATTCTCTTTCTTTAAAGTATTGATTGAGCTCAGTGAAAGAATCTTGCCAAGAGAAGAAAAGGCAGAGGTCAGGAGAAGACAGCAGTTTTTTACTCCCCTACCTGCTATGTGTGTGCATGCTGTCCAGTCCTCTGTTAGGTTAAGTGCTGAAAACCAGTGATCTCTGACCAGTTGTTCCTGAGTGTTTAGGCCAATGGCAGGCGGCGAAGATGACGCTGGGTCTCCCGGTCGCACAGATGTGAGAAGCTTTACTGAAATGTTTTCCCTGGCAACGGGAGATACTGGCTCAGCTGCTGCTGCTGGTGGGAAAAAGAAGAACGTGTCACTATGGTAATGACATCACGTTGAATTTGCATAACTAAACAGCAGCATTCTCAACTATATTTTTCTTTATAACATTCCTCATAACCAAAATCTCTTTTACACTGACATGATCATAAGTTACAAATGATATATGAGACTATAAGACTACTGAATGTAGTTAGAAATGCTAAAAGTGCTAAATTCAGAGTAGAGTAGTTAAATAGACATTTTACTGTCTGTAGAAATAAAAGTTACATCTGGGGTTCCACTGCTCTTCTATTTATACATGCTATTTTTTCTTACTTTTTAATTTAAAGCACAATAACTTATATTCATAACTTGTATTCATAAAAATAGATCTTGGTCTTATGTGGCCTTTCGATGCTACAATTGTCTAATCATTTTGACTTGTCATTACGTCTGCCCCTGACACACCTAATGTGAAGAATGACTCAAGGCAAGGTCATCACTCAAGCTCTCAGTACATAAAGATTTGAAAGTCTCAGCTGGAGACAGTTAGGAGGAATTGAGAACTAACTGTGTTAAACAAGTCTCTCATACTTAATAAATGTAAAAATTGGAAAGAATCCTTTACAAGATGTTTCAATAATAACACCTGTACACTCCTGAACACATTTCAGAAATTTTGTGTAAAAATAATATAAAATGAAGCTAAAACAGCTACTACATAATATTTTTTGTACATCACATGAGGAGTTTAGGAGACCTTTGACAAGATCATTATGCTGACTGACAGAATCAATGACAACCCAGTCATACACTCAAGTTTTTTGTATTGTATTGTACCTTTAGTTGATCATAAGAGTTCATAGTGATTTATGGATACAGGCTACACTTGTAAAACATCTACTCTAACGCTCAATATGCCTAAAATTACAAGTCATTACATTTTTTGGGTTGAAAATCTACTGCTCGGTCAACCAAGTTAATCATCCCTGTACAGGGGCATCCTGAGACTTCCCAGACACTACATATTTTAGAGTTTCACACTACACAGAATGAAGCAACCTCATCACATATTTCTCACTCTGAAGTATCTGTGAGGGGCTCTGTTGCAGGGATGACAGGATGGAAGGGGAATTCTCCACACTCTCGTTAACACTCTCCTCTCTTTGAACTCCTTCATCGCTCCCTTGAGGTTCTGGGTCCAGGTTCTGGGGAGAGGGCTGAATTGTGATAGTTTCAGTTTGTCTTTGTTGCTCCCATTCCCTTCTTTCTCCAGCACTTTCTGTCCTCGTCTCAACTCTCTCATGCTCTCTGCTTTCTGACGTTTCCTCTTCTTCCTCTCTACTGAGGAATGGTTGAGGATCCCAGTCTACATCAGGGGAGTCCAACAGTGTTTCCAGGGTGTCTGTGCGGATCAGAGGAGTGCGACTTCCTCGAGAACCAGCCCTGCGTCGATCGCGGAGGAGTCTAGAGGCGCCCACTGCTTCAGCCTCGGCGATAGCGATGTACGAGAAAGTCTGCTCGAAGGAGTTCTGACGCGGTGTGCCCCAAATGGATGGGGATGAAGCCAGTCCGTCATCATCATCATCATCTGGATCTCCATCGCCTCCCTCATCATCGTCGGACCACTCCCTGGCTGTTTGCAGTTCATACATCTCTGACTCCTCATTTCCACCTAAGTGGACAGAAAAACAAAATGGATGTGACCTCAACATGCAGACTGACACATAGCAACAAAACAGAGAGAGACAAAGAAACAGGATACAAGCTGGGAAAAAGACCAGTTTACAAATAAACTAAAGACACTGGGGCGATACTAGGGCTAGTGCAGTGTTATGCAAGGAGAGAGATTTTAGTTTTATTAAATGGAAACGTCAGATGAAAGCTCCAAGGCATCCTATTTGATGTCAGGGAGAAGAAAGAGTGTGGAGTCTAAAGAGGAAGCCTTCTTTGATAAGTGCAAAAACAGCTCTCCTTCCAAAATGAACAAATCAGCGTTCCTTTAATCTAACCTGTGGATCTTCATCGCTAGTGTTAGAGAAGCTGCATGACAGGTGCACTTAGGTGAACCTGCATCAGTGACGACGACACATCAACGAGTAGACATTCTGCCACCGAATACCTCTGGGGATGTTAAGTGTCTGCTTCTTACCATCAGTGCAGGGAGGAGTTGAGTCTGGAGTGGATGCCACGGAGCCATATTCCTCTGAAAGGAAAACAGTGAAACTTTTGCATGAACCCACAGGTAAAACATAGAAATGTTTAAGGCACGCTGTTGTAAATCCATTCTTTCCACCATCTCACACTGAGCTTGCAGCTTGACAAACACTGAACGTAGGTGTTGCTTCCAATGATTAAAAACCACAAAAGAAGCATTGCAGTAACTCGCTATGAGTCACTGCTTTAAGAGTTAGAAACTGCGACTGTACACATTGAAAAAGACTGGCAGGTCACCTACTCAGCAATTTCAACCTCTATGTAAAACAACAGAGCATAAAACTGTGTGCATATCAACCATTTTGTAGCATATTGATTCATTTCCTTGCAGAGCTGTACTGGCAGCAGTAAAGGCCTTCACTACATTAGACAGCCAGCATGACTTTAGCTAATAAATAAACCAGGGAGTGAAACGAAGCAGTATATTCTCGTCTGCACATGCAAATAAGCAGCCACTTTAATTTAAATGTAGAGAGGATCGTGCCCATATTCTGTCAGAAAGCTGCAATAAAAGGCAGATATGAAAGCACAACAGAAGCTTGTGGCAGCTTGAAATAACTTGCATGCCTAACATGCCTGGCTGAAAAG
>VUQG01001546.1:0-19761 GCA_015106755.1 Etia nguti | reverse complement strand
GGGTTACCCCCCCCCCCCCCCCCCTTGTTATAGCTTCCTCTGACAATGCTCCCAGTATTGCTCTAACATGTTGTTGTATTTGCTCTGTGGCAACCCCCAATTTTAATTTGCATCTCCATGACAGCCTCATATTTGTGTGTGACTTTCATCTACAGTTACAACTCATCACGGCTCCATGCAGAGAAATCAGCACTGTGGAAATTGCTCTGTATTGCTTACCCATTACACTAATGGGTAATACTCATACAATCATGGGTATTTATTGTCACAAAATATGTTATAGAATGTTTCTCACCAGGAAATTTTGACCCGAAGTGGTAAGCATTCATTATCAGTGTGATGTGTTTTCTCTAAACAGAGTAAACCTAAAGCTTCTCTCAGCTGTTCTCTTATTCACAAGGGGTTACCACAGCGGATGCATCTGCATATTTGATTTGGCACAGATTTTTTTATGCCGGATTCCCTCAAATAACCCCAGGGATATGAGTCTCCTCGTGGTTTTGAACCCAGGATCTTATGCATATTATACATGTGTTAACCACTACACTATGGAGCATGTAAGCCAAATCCTACGTTTACAATATAGATCCTAAATAACTTTTATTTAAACTAAATTTGTGATCATAGTTATAAATCATGATTTTTTTTTCATTTGCTCTGTTTTTTTCTAACTTAAACCACAACAGAGTCAGATACAAGAGGATCAAATACAAACCTCATCAGGGGGAGGGAACAAGCCAAGCAGGTCATTGTGGCGCCCCTGCTGCCGTGCTTCGGTATTGCGGTGGTCCATGTCCTCTGCAGCTGTTTGTTCCAGCACAGTTGGCAGGAGAGCGTCTGGAGACGAATTCTTCAGGTCAAAGATGCTGGAGGCCCAGCTGCCGCGAGGAGTCTCATCGATGCTGACTGACCGCCGCTTTGCGTCATCCTGAACCACACAAGATTGAGAGGTGAGGTCATGTGTTTTTCTGTTTGATTTTTTTCCCCCTTCCAGGCAAAGATGTGTTATAAGAATTACAATGCTACATATCCCATTACCCATCTGATATGACTCATGTGGGGAAAGTGTAATAGATAATGGATAAGGCATTTATCCATTTATCCATTAGTCATTCTCCATATAATTAGCTTGTTGACCAGAATACAACTCATACTGCCTTTCTCTGTGATAATGAGACACCCAGCAGTCTGGCGACTCCATCTCTTAGCCCGTGTATTAAATGACAGCACTTTTATTGTGTGACGGCTGGAAAACTTTTACTCCCGGCAATACTAAAACATGTTTCATGAACCTAACCTCACTGAACGCCCATCAGCATTTAAGGTAACAGGGTCTTTGAACATCGCAGCCATCTACCTGGTCTTCCTGGCGCTCAGCTGCAGCGGACTCATCCAGCTCAAAGGTCTGTTTGACCAGCCCTCGTTGCCTCTCCCTCTGCCGCTCAGAGTTGTGAGGGGTGTATGTGGTGCTGTAGCGCTGATATCTGCAAAAGAAGAAGAAGAGTTGTCCAACTAATAATGTAACTGTCAATCACGTGTGGAGTGAACACAGAAATGTGGTGCACATTATTACAAAATAGATGAAACGCATACTGTAGGTTAATTTAGCTAATACTCCTACTGTGACCACTTACTTTCTTTGAATGACAAGCCAGTCATCTGTGTAGACAGCCAAGGCATCTCTCACTCTGGGATCCAGCGAGCTACATAGAAAAACACATGAATAATTGACCAAAGCATGCTTTTAATATTTATGTTCACAGAGAGAAGTCTTTGTTCCTATCTGTAGTGATGTTTATCCATTACAGTGATATTAATGCTCTGCTTGTGTAGTAATGTCAACACCATAAATGGGACTTGAGAGTTTAGTATGAGGATTGTGCTGGCCATTAGAAGACTAGCGGACTTACTCCTCTTCCTCAGGCAGTGGGGGCTCCAGTGTATTGCATTCTTTGTCCAGGTGGAGGAGCTCCAGGTCATCCGACGGGAACTCCATTAGCTGCTTGAGAGGGCCGGCCTCCACCCCGGGAGCATGACTGCTCACATACTCCTCAAAGTCCACCGGCTCAACCACCTCCGTCAGTGGAAGCTGTCAGTCAGCATTAAACTATTATGTACATATTACTATGATATGTCCACAATTTCTAGCATTACCATTTGAATAAAAATCACAGAAAAGGTAAACATGTGAAAGCAATGGTTATCTTTTAATTAAGTGGCATTCACAGAAAAAAACTGCTTCTGGGAAGTTATTACAGGTTTATTTGCATTTCTCACTAAATTCATCATGTCAGAGACTTCAATGTGTTCTTGCTTCTTATAGTTACTCTTGGATCAGAGTAGCTTTGGATGAATTACCGTTCAAAATAATCCAGGTTTATTTATTATTGGACCTTATTGAAGCCTCAGTTCATCCTCTGTCTGAAACAACCCGTTATAGCTCTCTTCTCCCTTTTAATTCAGCTTTTTTCCTGACTGACTGTCACACCCAAACAAAAGGTTTAACCAGCACATGGGTAGGGCTTCTGTGCTCACAGCCAAAGCTTGTTTGAGAAGACCCCATTAGGGGTATCCCAAATTATTAATGACATAGAGATACAACAGCAAAAACAAAGGGTCTCTTCCACAAATGCTGATCTGATTATTTAAAACTAGCCATGCTTAATATGAGAACCAACTACTACAGAAACGACAGAAAAATATAAAAGATCCACACACGGTTGGTAAACAAAAACTTCCTGTACCACATATATATCTATATATCTCTATGCACAGGAACGCTAAAAAGAAGGAATAATACTGTGTCTAAACAAGGTTATCCATTTCTTTTACAGTTTTGGTTTTCACTTCTCAATTTTGAACAAGGCATGCCCTTTCTTTTTTATCTGTTTAATCAAAAGCAGAATCCCCCACAGGAACTACTGCTACAGCCCCTTTCTAAATGGAAAAACCCCCAAGTTGTTGTCATCTTTGTTTTCACATGGCCCAATTCACTGCAAGTAAAAAACAAGGCTCTACTCCACAACCTATGTCTACCAGACTGTCTATTAGAAGATCACAGAGAATCCTAAATTTCTTCTGGGCTAATTAGAAACCCTACTGGCATGTTTATAACAACACAAAAGACAATTTCTAAAACAAATCACCTTATATAACCATCCCTTCTTCTATTCTTAAGCGTTCATGGTGAGACCTTGCCTAGCTGTAGAACAACACAGCTGAGTGAGAGCAGGTATGCTTGCTTCAAAGCCGCTTGCTGTGAACACTAATTAAAACTGCAATCACCTAAGTAACATCTTCCTCCTTGTATCTAAACTCAGTACTCCTTCACAAAGTTACACCCATCCACTTCTGGCCTGACTAATTTGAGCTTCAGAGCTGCCGGGCAGTAACTCTGAGAGGTTAAATACAGGGTGACTCACAGGGTGGTGCGCGCCTCCTCGTTTCTTGGACAACTGAGGTGAGCCATAGTCTCTGGACACTTGTTTTCTGACCTCTGCAGCAACCGTCCTGAGCAATAGAAAGGATTGTAGGTTAGAAATAAAACATAGGTGCAAAAAACAAAACAAAAATCCAGTTAAATGTAAGAGGTCCACATAAATGTGATACATTTATTTATTTTTACTTTTAAAAAAACATTATTTACCGTACATTTAACAGTTTAACAGTTTGTCTACAACTATTCAGGAAGTGACGTCTGCACTTTCTCAAATCCTACCCTATAGAATCTGTGAACCCCTTATCACCGTTTTCATCTCCTGGTACTAGTAGCAATGCTGAAGGGCAGCAGCTGTGCTGAAAAGGGACCCAAGCCGATCTCACAGAGGGGTAGTGATCTGGCTCCAGGGAGCAGGCACAGAGCCAGAGCTCCGTCCCTGGCCTTTATGAACTAACGGCAAAGGGAGGCTTAAAGACAGACAAAGCAAGAGAAGGAAAAAAAAAACAATCCTTTCCCAGAGACAGCAAGCAGCTGCTCCTCTAGAACCACATGTCTGTTTCTTTCATATACACAGCTGCAAAGGCTTCAACATTTCTGCTGTGATTACATTGCTAAGGTTCATGCCATACATCAATCAAATCCACAAGGACTCCTTAAGACTAGTGACCTCCACGTCCATCTCCAATACAGAGCTAAGATCTCCATTTCTTTCAGGGTGAACTTTTAAGAGCTAGTACTACATTACTGGCAATCTGGAAAGAGTTTCTGCAGCTTCTCTGCACACCTCCATTTAAAACAGGAAAAAGGAACATTATCAACTGCAAAGTCAACAGCCAGAACACCCCTTCCCACCCTTTCCTGCATCCGGCGCTAAACAATGCTCTTGGTCCCACTAAAGAGTCAGGATTTTAGGAATGGGGTGGGCGATTGAGAATTTCTCTTTAGGATGTGTTATAGAGAAATTATCCACTTACATCAGAATGTACCATCATGTTTATTTCTTGATGAAACGGATTATAAAATGAACTGACTGAAGCTGAGCTGAATGGCTAGGGGGGGAGAAACACTTGTAACAAACAGGGAGTCACTTCCCTACCAACACCTCCACACACACATACAAACTTTGGTGCAGTTGTTATTCAAACACTCAGTTGACAGGTGTGACGAGTTTTGACAATTTTACCTGGAATGTGATCACCATATATATGTTCAGTGTGATGAAACTTATGTTTCATCACGAATGTAGCACCACTTTTAATGGAGAGGCAGAACCAGTTTACAACGTGTAGAAACAGGTTACTAATATATTCCCACAAGGTGTTCACACGACACAAGAAACAAAACATAATATCCCTTTTTAATCTGTGCAAAGCCTTTCTCTTATTACTACTCCGAAACAAATACTCCCACTTAAAATACACGCCTTAATAGCAGAGCAGCCTTTGGCTCGGCGGTGTTTTACTTAAGTAGCCCAATCATTGTTGACAACAAAGCTCTTACAATGCTACGACAACGTGTAGAAAACAGGTTATTAAACTCGCAAAAGTGCAAGACATTCATTAAGAAAGCGCAAACTACTTGACTAAACCCCTTTCTTGTGGTATTAGGCTAGAGGTGCGTTTATACCAAGCGGTTTATGCTTTGTGATACCTTACAAATCCTAGCTTAGTGGCTATATGCACAGTCTCTCCTGCAGGTCACTCTCAAGCAAAGCGAGCGGCAGTGTAGTAGCCGTTAAACAATAACTTCTGTCACTGTCTCACCGGTTGATTTTATGAGTAAAAGCCCTCCTTTCGCTCGGAGTCGATGTCATTTCTCGTCCCCATGTAAGGAAAAGTCCTCGAATTAAAACTGAAAGTGGTCTGCTCCTCTCGAGGTTTCGCTCTGTCCCGTCTTGTGCAGGGATGCGGACTCTCAGACCGCTTCCTTCTCCACGCTGGGACCGGGCAGGGATCCCTCCTTGTTCCTCCTAGCGGTCGGGAGCTGAACCGCTGCCACTGCTGTAAAGCATACCTATACTACATCCGGTATTATTTCAAAATAAACCTCCATCGTATTTCCTTATTGGTTTTCGATTAAATTAAACACAGAGTTGCAACACTAGTTTTACAGTATACATAACCAAGAACCTTTTTTAAACACGTAAGAACTTTTAAGATTACAAAATCTGCGCTTTTAAAATTGTACAATGCTGTGAAAAAATCACTTTACGTCCGGCCTCACTATCCTTCGGCGGCAGTTTGACCACTTTGCTCAAAGAGGCTATCATGTCCACCATCTGCTAACGCAGAAATCTCACCTGACCGGTTTATAGCGACCTGTTCATGCCGCATATCCACCTCGGTTTGGGTTTCAATGGTTTCATTTCTGTTTAAAATTTAGGAAGTGGGCCAAAAACATTTCAAGTCCTGTTACTTTCACAAAGAAGGTTTTCTTCATATTGATAACATGACTTTGACCGTCATTACTAACTAGGTGAAAAAGGACTCACTGTTTTCACTGGTTTTGCTTATTTCTGTTGTCGGGGCGGCCACACTGTTCATGCGTCATAAAGCAGAAAGCAACATGCCAACTCAGCTTACTCTGACCTCTCAACACAACACAGCGTGTTACACCTGCAGTAAACCAGCAGATGGGGCCGTTCACCATGACTGCAGAAAAAGGAAGCCTTGCCTTGTTGGTGTTTTTTAAGATTCAATCTGTAAATTTGACCTCTGCAAGGAGATAGAAAAGGACTACAGCTTTGTTTACTGGCAGTGTTTGAAAGTCATACTGGTGAGCACAAGAATACTTACATATTTCAAAGGCAAACACCTATAAGGGGGAAGCTTACCGTTTGACCAGCTCTTTTCTCTGTCGCATTTGAACAAATAAGGACTGACATTGGCCCTGACTCTCCCCGGACTTGTCAGTTTATGATAATGGCATCTCTACATCTCCCTCCTGTCTGCCTGCCTGCAATCACCATTCCATACCCCACGCCTACTATGAGGAAATTATATAGCCATGCTTAGTGCTGCAGCCCAACCCTGCCACCCATCTCCACAAACTCTCACTCCTTCTACCCCACAGTTCTCCAATTCAGCACCCTGGAGAGCTGCTGCAGGTACTCGGCTGTCCTCTGTGAGATGGCTGATGAATGGCAAGAACTGTATAGCAGAGATGTAAAAAATGGGAAGAGAGGGAGTGAACCGAGGGAAAATTAACCTCACATGACAGAAGCGTGGCTGTAGCTGAGCAAGGACAGATGTCTTTAGGATATATGTTTATGTAGGCATGTAGCAGCACTCCAGAGCTGCATTAGAGCTCGCAGCAGGCATGACTCTGGCCCATAGACACTGCTAATGAAAATAAATGAAGCTCATATTCTCCATCTCTCCCACTATGCAGGCACGCTTCCACCACAATGCCAACACTCATCTTTCATTCTCTGCTGCCCCAAGATCCAACAAATCCTAATTTATTGGACGGTGGGGCTCCCTATAATTGATTCTTTTATTAATAAAAATTCTATTATCCGCCCTGCATTCATGTGTGTATTCAGCACTTCTTAGGCATAACCTGAAGAGCTACAGTAAGTATATTTCTAAATCTTTGCAACGAGCATTTCAATATGAGCTAACTTAGTATTTGTACCGTATTTTTATGTGACATTGCAACGTCCTTGCCTGGTTGAAAACCCACCTCCTATAAGTAGGCTGAACCCATTCCTGCTTTATCCTTCAGTCCACACCTTCCCTGCCTGCTTCCTTGCCTTTCTGTTCATCGAAGGCTTTCAATCCTTAGATCGGCACTATTGTTTGTGCGCCCAGCCCCCACGGCAGCGAGAGCCCCCACCACCACCACCACCATCACTGTTGTGTTACCAAAGAACAAAAGAGAGAGTGTCAGACACCACCCACTAGATCTCTTTCACACCAGAGCCCCCACCTCAGTTCCAGATGGGGTTGCCTTTTTTTCAGGGTCTCTCTCAACCCCAAGAGTCCTCCAAAATGGACCCCTCCTCCCCTCCCCTTAGAGCCAGAACTCAGCTGCCCGTCATCCACCTGCTCTGCTGCCACGCGCCCGTGGCCAGGGCACATCCCCTCTATATCCAACCCCACCAGGGAGTCCTATTAAAATCATTAAGCACTTCTTTTTTAACTGGCGGCTGCTTCCAGAGCATCACTAGAACCAATAAAAACTGGCAAAATAACTAAAACATTCCAGAGACAAGGAAAAGCAAACACATATATAAAATTCATATGTGAATTTTATATATGTCACTAGAGACCGTGCTTGCTCAGCTGCTCTTAAAGCAGGGTGGAGGAATTACACCAGAGTTAAAATTGTCATCAATAATGCTAATCTCCATCTTATACTGGTATGCTATACAATGGTCAGGCAGCTGCTCTCTTTTTTTTAAAGTTTCTTTTAAAGCATCAACATGGAGCATCCTCAAGAGACGATCTCTGCTTCAACCTCCACCCCTGTCTTGACCTTTCCCCTCCAGGGACACAGAATGGGTGCAGCAACAGGACACATCTGCTCTCAGACAGCTGTTAAGTCTCCTAATGTTGATCCTACAGTCGGCGTTGGTGCAGGGGGTAATCATTGCTGAATCACATGATATCAGCTTAATTACTACCCCAAAAAACACACAACCCAGAATATCCTGGCAGTCACCTTATCCAGCGGGCATAATAAAAAGAAATAATAGCAATTTTGCTAACAACACAAACATTATTCCATAGTTATTCGCTACTACGCTCTAGTGAATCAGTTATATGTATCTTGAACACCACCCTGTAAATATGAGCAGCCACATTTTCTCCTCTGCCTACATTACATGCATGAATGCATGTGAGCCTGTCACTCACTAACCAAGATTTATGGAAATATCCATCCAAGCTCTAGTCAGAGCAGTGCACAGAGTGCACACTGCTATGAGAGTGCAGCCATATTTGAATACATGCAGCTATATCCCTGTATGTTTGACTGTTTTAAAGCCCTTGCTTTGGTCTTTTTTAATAGTTTCTGTGCTGCAGGAAATGGCTAAAGCATCTCCATATACCCATCCCACCACCATCCTCTACTCCCTAAGGGTTCAAGCACCCAAATCAATTGAAAGAAGAGTGTACTGTGGTCCTCCCCCTACATCTGTCAGGGAGGGAAAGCAGGAGGGGCCACACTTATGGGCCATACAGGAGAACAATATCAGTCCATCTGTCACAAACCGTTTCATCTCTGATGGGGTGAAATATAGCTCGCAAATACATCTACTTCTATATCATCTATGTGTATTAGCTTACTGTTGTCCAAGCCTCTACCAATCCCCAGAAGTGCGCACAGTGGCTTTTTGTCTCATATTACTTTCCTCCCACCAGCCAGCACTCTCCAGCCACCTTGCAAATTATGCTTTTAAGCCAAACAGAATGTTAAAAGAAATTGTTGCACTTTACACGGTGAAGCAGTTAATGAAAATGGAAGACGACCAAGCAACAAAATTTACATGTAAAAAGTTCCGGAATAAAAGTACAGAGCAGCGAACCTGAAAGCTTAATGAAAGCGAAAGCACACATTGTATCTGGAGAAAATACTGGAGAGAAAAAAGTAAGATGCAATCTGCTAATAACCAGAGTGCTCATTCATATTCAAATGGCGCTGCTGCTGTGTTTGGAGGATGGGTGTGGCTGGCTGATTCTTCTTGCCTCCTGAGCTGTCGCGGCTTTGTGACGTCCACGATGCCATTTGCTCTATCAAATTATGCTATCAGATTGGTCATTGTTCAGCACAGAGGACAAAATGACAAACCCTAAACAAAGCCAATCAAAGTCTACAGTGCCGCACGCTGATTGCCAAGAAAAACACTAGGTAGCCCAGTGGTCCGGTAAGCTGTAGGAACAGCACAAAATGGCCTGACTGTTTACTGGAGGGAGGAACGAAAAAAAAAATCCCCAAGAGCCATCATGCATCTCTCTCAGCAGCAGGTAGAGCTGCAATCTCAGTCATTTATATTTAATTTCATAAGAGTTTCCGGCCAGACTAATGTGCTATTGATTTCAAGTCTCCTATTACTGAAAAGGGGACGGACTGTGAGGGGGAGAAAGCTGGACTACAGGGAGTAAAAGCCAGAGACTGAAAGAGGAGAGGAGGAAAAGAAGATGGTGGAGGGGGAAGAAATAGAGTGCAGTGACTACACAAGCTTTTCTAGGAAACATTATAATATACCATTTGGAAGGCCTATGTTATCTATCTAATAATCGACTTTCCCTCTGTCGAGTAAACACCACAACAAAGTGTACATGAAAGCACAATAAGTAGATTCCAGGATGAGGATGGAAACCTGTTTACAGTATTTACCGTTCATTATAAGTCAAAGCATTTGCAGAGTAAATAAAGCTAAAAACACCTCAGCTCGACAGAACGGGCACGCTCACACCTCTGTTGCTGTTGTGCCACATGTATGATTTTTCCTCCATGTCAGATAGAAATGGAGCAGCAGGAACTGAGGCGAGAAAAGAAACAAAGAGAATGTCTAAGAGCTTTGTGTATTTAAGGTCTCTCCCCAGATACCACCTCAGACAGGACAAAATGAAAGATTTATAAGCATGGCTTTATATTTAAAAAGGTTTTGAGTAATACATGGTCTCACCAAGGGAGGTTAGTCCTTTCTCAAACCCACATGTATTCACATCAGTAGCAGCGATAATGTTATGATTAGCAGATCATCACAGGGACAAGCATAAGTGCGATATTTCCCCTAATCAAATGATAAAAATGTGGAACAGTTACATTGTCTAAAAAGGTTAAACGCATCCCGCACCTACACTTATTACAAACAAAAGACAGATACTGTACACCGAGAATTAAACAGGCACATGGAAAGCAGAATATAATACATAAATAAAAAAAAATGACAAGAGCGTCTACTTCAGAGACTTCCTCCCACCAGCCTGTCTACTCTAATAATAGCCCAGAGACAACACATCCAGACAGACAGAGGGAGAGAGGGATATAGAGAGAAAGAGAGGAGAGAGACAGAGAAAAAGTGCAAGAGTGAACCCATGAGGGAGACTGCAAGAAAATTGCCAAATAATACATAAAGGGTTGAATTAGGCCAGTTGCCATTATCAACAAATGTCCTTTCAAAAAGAGGCTAATTTATTTTTGGACCCTTTCCTGAAAGCAAGAACTGCTTCATTGCTGCTGCCACAGAACCCTGGACTGCCAAGAGTCAGGCCTGGTGGAGAGACCACCGAATTAACCAGACCTGAGGCTGAATCAGCCTACCCATCCCCCAGATACACTGTCATAGTGTCACTCTCTCACGCCACCTGTCTCCTTTCTCTCTCTCTCTCTCTCTCTCACACACACACACACACACACACACATACACACACACAAGGCCACTACCTTACCACAGGGCAATGGCAACAGGCACTGGTTTTTGATGTAATACTGTGAGAATAAAAAAGATGAAGAACAGAAAATCCAACCTAATGAATTTAGACCTAAATTCTTCAACAAACCTATATTCACCACCCAGATGTCTAATATATAATATATTTATCACTGTATTGGCAGATCTACTGTATATATATAAAATGTATCATAAAAGATGCATCAATTTCTGCTCCTGTTGTACTTTCTAGGCTATCTGAAGAGCTAGCAGCTTCCTATGAATGCTGACGGCCTTCAGAATCAGTGTATTAATTTTATTTAGCTCTTTGGCATCAAGGTGCATTCCATGATATACAAAGAAAAAAGGACCACCCCAACAAGACTCCTAATCACCACTAGTGGAGAACCCTCAACAATAAGAAAATAATCAGTGGAATAACAAAAAGGTTTTTAAGCAAAACCAATGCTTGATCCTTTGATTCAGTAAAACACAATAGGAGCTTCAAATGCCCTCTTATTCACAGAGGAGGATTCAGCTGCCGTGGTACTAACCAGGGCTCTAATGAGGGGCCACAATTAAGCCCATTTATTCACATTAAGTGTGAACTGTAAGTGGGCCTGCAGTCAGTTGACAGTCCTGGGTGCCTTTGTGTTACAAGAGCCGCTTTTATTCAGCAAACAAAGATGGAAAAAACACAAGCACCTAATGACCAAATCTCGTCGTCTCACCTCAGCCGTCCATGCACGCCAGTAGAAGCGCACGCACAAGTGTGCTATTGCACACACATGCACACTCTCATTCTCCCTCTCTAACAAACTGACTCAAAGGCTCCAACGCATCCAGGCTGAGTTGAGTCACTGCTTGTCAGAACGGTGGGGGCGGGGTTAAGACAGACTGACAGTGGGGCTCCATCTCTATCCTCTTATTAACGCTTAACGAGTGCTTTCCTCATGCAATATTCATCTCCGCTAATATCATCCAAGCTCAGAGCCAAGCTTGCTACTTATGTAAGGCAATTATGTAAAATATCAGACAGAGCCCATGTTCAGAATCTAACTGGAAGAGAGCTGTGGGACAATGACAGAAAGGAAGAGGGGGGTCTACAAGAGTGATCGGGACTGTAAGGTGTGAAGAACAGTAAGAGACACAAGGTAAAAGGAAATGAGTTCCTTCTGATTCCTGCCCTGTATTTTATTATGAAAGTAAGCCAACATCCACGCACAGATGGTAACACCACAGATACCTGAAGGTTCCTCAGTGTCACTTAGGGAGAGCAAAGCAGAGGAGATGAACCAATTGGCACACTTTTACTACTCATCCGCAGTTAAAGAAGACTCCGGAGGCATTAATTCCACGCACAGCACCAACCTTCATTCATCATCTCAATTCCTCACATCAACAAAAACCATAGCCTCATGCACAAATAAACAAACATACACTGATTTATGCATACTCGCACGCATACCCCACCCACCCCCTCAGGTCAAGGCCCTATGGGGGTCTGCACAGAAATAGGTCATTTGTCACACATGATGTCCCGGGGCAGGGGATGCATTATAGATGAGCCCAAACAGCATGTCTCAGTGAGCACTCACCACACAGCCAGGGACATAGGAGGGAGCAGCAGGAGGTGGGCAGAGAGGGCTGATAACTACTAAGGATGGGGATATTGGAATCGTAAAGCAAGATGAAAATCACTGCCGGCCACATTTCTAATCATAAAGCAAATGAAAAAAAAAAAAGGCTATTTGGCACAGCTTGATGTGAGCTACAACTGTACCTTTCTCAACTTTTAAATGAACAGAGCTGAATTAATTTGAGGGGTATCTAATTTGTTATTCCCACGTCTGCACCTGACTCTATAGCTAACCATCTGCCTTGCATATGAGATGTCCGGAAATCATCAGCCATCGTATAGATCTTAGGCTTTGTGTCTATCTGCAATTCACGCCAAATTGTGGCATAGCTCTCTAATCTTCCCTTTTGCTTTAATTCTGTAAATACAAACTATAAAGGTGGACTCAGAAAGTCTGTTGATCTTCACTCTACATTGCTTTTATTTGGAAAGACAAAGGCCTATGGAGCGTAGTTGTTTGCTATGGTTTCAGGCAGGCCTAAATGAAGACTAAGAGAGAAAGGAAGGGGCTGTGCTGAGGCCGAAGTGAGTGGAAAGTGTGGGGAATGAGAGAGACAAGTCCACTGTCTTCGTCTGCACCCATCTGTTCTGAAAGTGCAGGTGGAGCCCTATTCACACTGCTCTGCGTGTGTGTGTGTGAAGAGGGGGGCAGGAAGAAAGGAAGGGCAGCGAGAAGGAGGGAGTGGAGAGATGGAAGGGCAGGGATGGAAGAGGGGGAGGACTCTTGGTGATCTCTCCTGAAGGGGATAATGGGAGACGAGCGCATTGCAATGGCTGCCATGTAGTACCCTCCCTGCACAAATAGCCAATCAGCAGCGCGCTCTGCCAGCCAGGAGGACGCATAAAAGAAGAACATTGCAGCAGAGGCACAGAAGGAGACTGCGAGAGGAGCAAGGAATTACACACAAAAACAGCAGAACCAGAACACCCTCCCCTGGACACACCCTGCTGAGGATCACTGCTTCTCTTTTTTTCTGAACCATCACCCACGCCACTCGGAGAGAACGCTCTCCCTCATCATCATCCAGTAGAAAAGCCCTTTCTCCTCATTTCATCCTATAGAGGACACATACAATCTCAGAGGGCTGAGATCCCTTGGCGAAGATTGTATTTTTTTCCTTTTTTTCTTTTTTTTTCTTTTAAGTTTGACTCCTGACAGAACATAAGGGCCAAATAACATAAAGGCCGAAGAGCATATAAGAGACTCAGCCTTCAGATTCAAGACCAGTGCAAAGGAGGACCTAGATTTCTTTCATTGTACGTCAAGAATGGTTACTGTACGTATGCCTCTATTTCTCTTATATTTGTGAGGGAGATGTTGTAGCTTACATTCTATCTCAGTCCCTTTGTGTACACATGTGATGCAGCTAGTCATAGACAGATCCACGTAACATCTTTTTTTTTTCTACTCATGCTTCTTTTATGGAGATTAAAACCCAGGTCTTTGGTTATGCCAAGACATGGAGGAGTGTTGGGATTAGTGTCAAAAGTTTAAGTCCAATATGCGATGCCTTATTATTACGATAAGATTAACAATCGATACAGCCAGTTAGCAATCTCATACTGAGTGATGCGCCATGCCGGCTGCGCTCCAGCCTGCAGTCATCCTCCGCTTTGGATGAATTCTCTTTTTCTTTTTTTTTTTTCTGCCATTTTCTGTAGCACACGTTTTACGTTTTAGCATCAGAGCTACTACGAGTGCCTAAATCTCGCAGCTCTGGTTATAGTTCTTTCGTAATAAGCAGTCAAGATGTAGGAATCCTGCAGGATCGGAGTGATGGAGAGGGAGAAATGCCATGAGGCGGTTCAGCGCGGGGGGAGGAGGACTGGCTTTCTCTGCCTGGTGCAGAACAAGGATGCTGGAGACGGCTTTCTGAGACAAAACATGATGCCTCGGAGGCTGAGGGCCCATCCAGCGAGGCAAAGGGAGGGAAAAAGGGTCGAGTCACTCCGTGAGAGGGAGGGGGAGGAGAGAGATTACGCACCCATTGGTTAGCATTGAATCAGACAAAGTCCAAATTCCTCCGGGTTCTCGTTGCGATGTAACCGAGTAAATGGGCTGGAAATCTCAGAGGCCGCGACAGTAAAGGCCGCACATGGACATCTCCATTTTAAGCGCATTTCTCCGAGTTTCAAAGCGCTCACGTAGGCTACAAGATGGCCATGCTTGCTCGCAGTGCGCTCGTCTCCTTTCATCCGACGAGCGCTGGTAAATTAGCTTTGCTGTGTGCCGACGGTCGGATTGGGCGTGTCTCTGCTGGACCTGAGCACCCAACAAGGGCCTTGAAGCCTCAAACGACCTATTCAGCTTTTCCTCTTCAAATGCTCTGCTTGAATGCAGTTTATCCAATCAGACGAATTAAGACCAGACACGTTTGCATAAAATTATAGAAGCAAATGAATAACCAAGAAACAGAGAATAAGGGTAAAGGCTGAAGATAAAAAGCTTAATATTGCGCGCAGGAGAGCAGTAAGTATTTATCAGAGTGAAACCTAAAAATCACCGTTAATTTCGTTTTTTGGGAATTGTGTAATTATTCATTAGAGCTTGACATATTTAAACATGATAAACTGTTCAGGCTGCTCAGTCTACGGCTAATAATAGTACACAAAATAAAATATTTAACACTCAGAGGAAACAGGACGAGAGGCAGATAGTCCTCGAAAAAAATAGGACCTGTAAGATCATTTCAAGGAATTTGAAATATTGCTCAGAAAAAGTGTGCAACACGGAGGTGGACAGGATCGGTCTTGTTTGTTCTCCACTTTTTGTCTCGTTTTCAGTTGCACTTGTGGTTTCTCTTCGCTCTATACGTTACCTATTGTCCTTTTGCAGGCCTAGACAGTGTCACACCGACAGTGGCTCCCCTCCATATGGTCCGCAGTCTCCCATGCCTGTACCGCAGTGCCAAGCAAATAAAAGCGTTGAGTCAGATAACCTTTCCAAGGCACTTACACAATTCAAGGACAAGGACAGTCGAGGCCATCACAGTAAAACCAGCTGTTTGATCTTGAGTCGCACAGATTTAAACGTGAATCTTTAAGCCTGGGGTCAGAAATAAAACGTTTAAACGATTATAAGCGTAGGCTTAATGTCATTTATTTACAACTATGTGTCCTAGGTCGAGACGTAAAATCCCGTCCTGTTGCCCACCACTTTCTATAGTTAACAACAAATAAACCCAACAGGCCGAGTTAGAGTACATATCTTCCTCTGAGACTGTAGAATTTACCTGTTTGCACAATCGCAACACAAAAGACAGAGATAATTTCATAAAGAGTTAAATAATTCTATATTTTATCTGACAGTTTATTTTTAAATAATATAATTGTGAATTAATTATATATAAATATATAATAAATCCAAGAATGCTTCATGTTAAAGGCAGCTATTAAAAAAAATGATTAAAAGAGCCCGGTTCTCAAAGAGAAAAAGCAATCCATTTTAATAAAAAAATACTTTGGATTTTATATTTGACCTATCGTGGCGTTTTTAACTCGGAGCTGGTGACTGTAACAATCATTGTTCCCGGAGAGTCCTGCAGCCCCCTGGCCACGACACAAAGCGCCACTGTTTACATTAATATTCATAGCGCTGCCATAGCCTCTGCGAGAGAGAAGAGGAGGAACGGGTGGCTCTTTTGTTTGGTCGTTTCAATACGTTTATTCAGCAAATAGGCGCTCCGGTTCATGAATGGCTGCAGAGCTCACAAGTCTTGGCTTTTTAAAACAGGGAGAAATAAGAGAAAAAGACAAATCGAGATTTTCTGTTTTGCATTTGTCATATTTTAATTATTATTGTTTTATTTTTATTTATTTATTTTTTGCTCGTACTTCGAATTAAAACCAATATTATTAATAATAATGGCAATTCGGTGGTCTTCGGTTGATTCACGGCCATCGCCGGCCTCAAAATGAGACCGTCCGAAAGCCACTCCCTTTTTCAGCACGCTGGATAGCGACCCGCATGCTACGAGGACTTGCAAGATTTCTCTCCTTCGCCTTTGTCTGCTGTGATTTTATCAAAGCGGTGCACAGGCGCTCCTCGGAAAGCTGAAATCTGTTAGAAATCTTTCATTTGTAGTCTGTGGAGCGGAGAATAGGATGGAGTCTGAGCGCATGGCTGACATGAGCTGTGACTCCTGTCGTCCTGTTGTGTTACAGCTGCCACCATGATCCCTTAAGCTGCAGAGAGTGTGGCTAATGCCCTTTGTTTGGGATAATCCTGTAATCTGTGTTATTTAGAAGGCTCATTTACACTTTAGCCTTGCATTTACTTTTGATTCATGCCTTCCAGAAAAAAGAAAAATTAAAAAACAAAAAATCTTTACATAACGCATTAAAACGTGAACTAGGGTAGGGACAGGTTATGTCTTAAAAGAAGAAATCTTAGTTATGATTCTAATTCAGTGTCTATCTCTGCATTCTGACTGATTTAAAGATACACATAACACAGGCAGGGCAAGTTAATCTACCTTCTACACTGAGCTTATAATTCCCTTGCGTGACCTTTGTGTCAAAATGCTAGATGTTACATCCAAACTGTAACCTCTAATGTGGTAAATCCCATGTTATGAGCTAAACTGGGAAAGTGTTATTCTTCCGTACATTATAGCCTGGAGTCCTTTAGTGCATTTGGAGCAGAAATGAATTGGGGAAGCTGTTATGCATCAGAAGACAGAGAACACAGACTGCGTTTACATTTAGTCTTGTAATGCTTCTGTGTTTTGTAATTTAATAGTGTACCGTGTAGGTGGAATGTGTGCTTGGCAGTGGAGGCAGGGCTCTCGTTTGCGTGCAAGTCTGGGTTCATGTGTTTGGCAGTGGAGGCAGGACTCTTGTTTGCGTGCAAGTCTGGGACCATGTGTAGGCGATGCTGATGCAGTACATTAAATATTAAGGGAGATCTCGCAGAACCCCAAAATAGACGAAAGCAGTCAAGGTGGGGGAACACACAGAGCCACCACAGCAAAATATTTTTAAAAATTTTCTTTATTTGGATTGTTTTCATTCTTTTTAGACAGTGATTCAGAAAAATGGGTAATGAAAGGCAGCAAAGGATTTACACAATTAGGAAATCTAACTAGCCCTGGAGAGATCTTTGTATTTGTCACCAATACTTAAAAATCTGCGGAGCCACTGGCTGGAGTATGTGTATACTTGTAGCGTATCACGATTATTCATACTGTTGTGCACCCATCCCAGTAATTTCTCTATATTACACAGTAATTGGGTTACTGCAATCCAGAGTATTTGCTTATTGTTGGTGGTGTATAAAATGAAATATGACAGCCTAAAAAAAAATTCTATTTGTTTCAAATAACTTCCAAGCATGCTGTTGATCTCGGTTTCTATATGAAAATCTTAATCTCAGTTGCTGCTTATGTCAGCCAATCTCTGAGCCCAGCCCTTTCCTCGGTGGCTCTGTGAATTATATAACTTCACACTGTTCACTGGGAATGTGTGCTCTGCCATGCTGAGGGTTATTTTCGTTGGCGAGTCAAATTTGCTCTAATATGTTTTTTGTTTTTTTTCCCCCTCCCTCGAAATGCTTCTGTCATATTTGGGACACATTCAGCTGTTTGTGTTTCTCTTAGTCAGATGCATCACATCACACAACAATGTACTAGGTTATTATTACAATGAATAACATAACCGCTTGACTCCACCTTATTTTGTCAAGATGTGTAACTCATCATTATCATTTAGAGGGGCACGCAAGTGATATTCACTCGGCATTACAGCTGGACATCAAAACCTTTGCTTGACAGATTGCTATTTTATGTCATCTGCCATTTGTGCGTAGATGTGTGTTTGAAGTATTTTATTTTTAGGCTGCTTTAACTCCGTCACTGTGCTGCTTCGCCCCTTGTCATTATCAATCTGACTTACTTATATTTCCTACGAAGCCATACAATACACAGAATAAAAGGCGGATGAATGTCTAACCTGTGCGCTCCTAATGAGAACAGACACACACTCAGCCTACAGTAAGAAAGCTTTTTCAGCCCTTTGAAACAATGCAGTCTTTGAGGGGCTGTTACCTGGGCAACGTGAGTCAAGGTGAGGCTCAAAGCAAGACAGCCGGTCACAGAAGCAAGGGAAAAAGCAGGTTTCATTAGACAGACCTATTCAGAGGGACTAGAAAAAGAAGGAGAGCACATGAAATGACAAATACATTAAACACACAAAGGAAGAAATGAGTCCTTTTCAGTAAAATGAGTCCTAACACAGAAACAATGCTATTTTTTTGTTTTAGAAGAGATGGCATGAGGTTACAAGTCAATTCTGTCTGCTAACCATCCAAGTTTTTCCAATAATGAAAAATATTTTTAAAATAACATCAATTGTCCATTAAAAGTACATATTAAAAGAGCTAAAGGTAAATATGTGTTCCTGTTATACTGTTTAGTGTCTCAAGGACACCTACAGTAAGTTCTCCATCAAGCATGCAAATTTCAAAATAACTTTGAGGATTTATTAATTAAGTCCCTTTGTTGCTTTTGAGTACACTGTAAGCATCCAAGAGAAAATTCATTTAGCCCATTTGACTTGCATAACACCCACCCAGTTCTGCAGCAGCTCAATCCAGCAATCTGACATCAAAATTTACATTTTGGCCTCCACCACCACGCAAGCGTTTTTTATTCAGACAATTTATGGAGTTACTGAGCTGCATAAAAGCTGAAATTTTATACTCGAAAATATACCGCAAAGGCACAGCAGGGCCATGCTATAAAGGTGATCATTTTAGCTTCATGGTTCAAAAACATGAATGCTCATTTATTTTGACACAATACCACAATAATCTCATACAGTTGAGCTATCTCCATCAGTTCAGTGTAGTTTAATGTGAACAGAGTTCACCGTCATTTCGCTAGATATGTTTCTCTAAACACCAAGCAGTAGGTGTTGCTTGTGAGTGAGTGGGTGGAAAATAATTCAGGAAGTTTTGTTTGCGACCAAACAGATGTTCCTTGAAATCCCACGTGGCTGACGTTAAGCAAGATGGTGCACACCAGAGCAACACAGCAGACATGAGCATAGTACTGTACACTAACCCATACCCTTACTCCACTGTCAGCTGACCACCAGGAAACACAAAGGCAGAAGAGCAAACATGTAAACCCGATTTATCTTTTAACCAAACCGTGGTATTCTCCTTTTATTGTAGCACCAAATCCATTTAACAGTGTCGCTTTCTTCCCTTTGTCCATAATCTAGACCTCTGCCACTCCTAACTCCCCCCAGTCTCTTGCCAGGCTTACACACACACACACACACACACACGTACACACACAC
>VUQG01001544.1:8699-50193 GCA_015106755.1 Etia nguti | reverse complement strand
CCTCCACCCGCCCCACTCATTAGGTTTAAATGTTAAACTAATTTCTTCCAGTCAGAAAATGTTGCATAATATTTAATTTTTGCTTAATGCATAAAGTTAAAAGATTAAAACTAATAAAACAATTTTTAAAAAGAGACTTTTTCATTTGATTACATTTTATATGATGGATTATGCAGAAAAAGTAGAATTGGGCTGAAAGATCTGTTGCTTTATTGCCTATTCAGGTTGTGTATCATGTTTTTAAAAAGTAACTAAGTAACTAATTACTTTTGAAAATAAATAATCAGTAAAGTAACGGGATTTCTTTTGGGGGGAAGTAATCAGTAATTAGTTACTAATTACTTTTTTCAAGTAACTTGACCAACACTGGACACCACAGGGGAAGAAAAACTAAACACACTGAACATGGGAACACGAGACTGTCAAAATAAAACAGGGTACATAATGAGAAGTAGACTGTGACAACACGAGCTTGAGAATAACACAGACATGAAACACATAACAGACTGGGGAGACGAAATGATACACAAAGGAGAGGAACGTGGAAACAGATAAGGGGAACGAGGCACAGACATTACTAAAGATCATACATAGAGGACAAGAGACTTACACAGGAAACAGAAAACGACACATAAACACGGGAGCATGGATGAAACTTTAGCTAAACAAAACCTAACAAAGACATACTAATAATAACACCAGAACTTACCATTCCTCTAATACATCATAAGAAATCAAACATACAAAATAAACTCGCCCTGACAGAAGTGGTCTCTCTTGTGGTCTAAAACAACCGAACACTATTTTAGGAGAAGTGGTGCACCCCACGAGTTGTTACTTTTTACCTTACACTAGAAAATGAAATGAGATCTGCAGAAGATGATCCGTGGTACAGCTTCACTTCAGACCATAACTTATGGTGCATGTGGAGTCTGCACTGTTTGCAGTCAAGATGAAGTACAAAGCACGACTTTGGTTGCGCAGCTTTTTGCATCACATTTTAAATTCACTAGTTAACTGCAAAAACAGGCCAAAAAAGATCAAGAGAGTGTCTCGGGTCCTAAAGGGCACACAAAACTGTGACTGTTCCACCCCACAGACTGGCTTTTCTTGTATTTCTTAAGTGCCTGGGGACTTTCAACCCCAAAAATCCACATAAATCATATGTAGTAGCCTCTGTGAGGCTCTGAAGTCCCCGGGTTGAGTTGCTCTCTGTTCCTCCTTGTCCCAAGTCCGACAGCAAATTTAGCTGAGGCCTGTAGTACTGGATCTCTTGGGCACAAAGTGACAGATTTATCACTGGCTGCTAAGGCTACTCTTATTTAGGGCTTCATTTAGACAGATCCGTGCTCATTGAGAGTACGGATGGTGGTGGAATGTAACTCACCGAGTGAAAAAGGCTGAGGAAAACTTCTCATTCCTATTTTCAAAAATAAGAAAGCTAAAAACGAGTCGTCAAATATATTTTGGCAGCTGATAATTTACCTGGGCAGCCCACCCAGTGAGGTCCAAGTGTGCTAAATGCTTCACCCCTCCAAATGAAATGTGACATTGTTTTCTATATTTCTCTCCCTATAGGCCATCTCTGCTCAGGCATTAAACAGTGCCCCAAATTTAAAAAGGAAGTCGATCTGCTCCACGCACTTTTTAAAGTAGCTGTGGACTCGACACTTGAGCACTTGACATGATGCAACTCATTCTCAGGGCTATAAATAATGAACTACTTCTTTAAATACGAAAGCTTTATGAATATATTAAGATGATGTAGAGAAGGCGTTGGCAGAAATCTCTGCTATTTCATACGTGCTGCACCCACCATCATATTTAATGAATGTGGTCTAAAATAAAGATCTCCCGATTGTAAGGGGCTATTTCTGAGGAGCCATTCTGTGCTGAAGAACAGGAAGGGTTAAAAATTTTTTTTTAAATGTCATTTTGAGTCATTCTTGTGTGCTGACAACTAATTTAAAGGTATAATAGCATGAGTATACTCTAAGCAGAGTGAAGGCAGCTCATTCTCTTTGTGTGAACACAACCAAAACTCTTACAAATTACTTGACAGACTTTGTTGCTGCTCTGAAGAGAAAGTTGATATTATTACAAACATTTGTCTGATGAGCTTTTTAGCCCGAGATGACAAACGATCATGCATAATTTGTCGTAATTATGCAGACTAATGCAATTCTCCGTAAAGCTCTATTCTCTGCAGCCTTTTGATAGGGAAAACAAACCCAAAGCAGAATCGGCTGCAGCTCAGCAGTCTGTCTGAGCCAGCTGTTTAACGGGGATAACAAAGAGCCACCATTCAAACTCACACACAACACCGAAAGAGAAAAAAACACTTTTGATTTGCATTTCTCTGTTAAATAGAAAGAAATCACATTTTGATGCTATGAATGTCTCCAGAAGTTGTGTTTGTGTCACCGGTAATGCCACCTGGCTGCACGTTTTTAAAGAGCCAAGTTAGCTCGAGTTACAGAGAGAACCTGATCCAGAGAAGTCTTATCACAAATTATTCTACTTACATAGATAAGAGTTTATTCTTCCTGGCTCTTGATCTGTATCAGCAAATATGCTTTCATTATCAGCTGTAGAAGCATATGGTAGTGTCTAATTTAAAGTCTGTGTTGACTCATTATCACTCTGAAGCCAGCATAAGAAAATGCTCCAGCACATGTGATAGTTTTTACTTAAAGCTGCATTCAGTCGATCAGTCTAACGTTTCTGTGAGCATATGTACTTTTTTCATGCAGGTTATTGAGGTTCAAACTGCTTCATGGATGATTGGCCAACACCAAAATGGAAAATGGTATGCAGCGTTGAGCAGCTTAAAACAAATTAAAATGATAACACCCCATAGAAATACAATTTTAAAAGCTTCTAAGTACAATGAAAGCATCCCAGTAAAAGTAAGAGCAATCAGTGAATAATGCTAAAGTAAAATAAAAACTTAAAAAGCCAAAATAATAACAATACATTCTCATTATATGACAACCATAATACAATGAGA
The DNA here is from genome assembly GCA_015106755.1 of Etia nguti. Classification (NCBI taxonomy): domain Eukaryota; kingdom Metazoa; phylum Chordata; class Actinopteri; order Cichliformes; family Cichlidae; genus Etia; species Etia nguti. The sequence goes on along the minus strand of VUQG01001544.1, from coordinate 47,183 downwards.
TAAGTAAATAAAAATAAAGTACAGGGAGTCTTTAAAGTATACTCATTCAAGCCTACCAGCCAGGGTTTTAAGCTGCTCTTGGATCGTCGCATTCGGACCAGTTCAGCAGCTAAAAGCTGGCTCCTCACTTAATGTCTGTTATCCATGACAGAGGACCCGAGGGGCCCTGTGGGTTTATATGCTATAAGCATGTGAGAGACATCAGAGCAAAACCATGAAATACTTTAAATTTACAAAGATTTTAAAACTGACACAAAATCAGCGTCTGTGACGTAGTAAGCAGTTGGCAACTGAAAGGAACTGAACTTTTGGGATCAGAGTCCCTCTCTGAGCTCTAAAATGTACGACTAACATTTCAGTTTAGTGAAATCCAGAGAAACTTGTCAATTGTCAATTATCTTTGTCATTGAAAAGTTTTATAGCTAAAATATTGGCATTCAGTTTAAACATCCAGGAGGCACAAAGGCACATTAGCATTAATTTAATTAGAGATGTGTTTCTGTATGTGATGCAGTTTTAAGGTTAATGTTCCCTTCAGCAGTTTTTTGGTTTCTAAGAACTTTTTAACTGCAAAATAGAGAAACCTGAACCCTGGACCCCTGCAGTGGGAAGCTTTATATGCTGTGGCAGGCATTTTGATGGCCTCCTTTGAGTGGTCAGCTTTACTTTCAATGAAATATTTTTATTGAGATGGGAGTGGTCTCTTTCCCCCTCACAAAGGGCATGAAGAGTCACTAGCCTTCTTAATTTGACTAACTACAACAGAATGTGAAGAAACAATATCTATGACATTTTGTCCAAGACATCTTTCTATGTTGTTCCTGAGATATCTGCTGAAGCTGAAATAGGGCTAGGCTGTACTCTACTTTGTACACAAGATGGTGCAGGGAGCGATCGTAGCATCGATCTTCCCTGACCCGAAGATGAGACATAGCAATAATATTAAAGCTAAAATATTTGTACATAACTCATTTTTCTGTTTTACATAGATGAGTCATATTTTTGTAGCTAGAAGAACACAGATTTTTAACAAAAAAGGCATCGGCCCTTCGGATTAATTTGAAGTGACAATTCAAGATAGCAATAGATAGTCTCAGTCGCAGGTTTTTTAAAGTCTCAAAATAAGAAGTTGCCTTTGAACATTATGATCCAAAAAAGACAATAAAGTAGGGCTGCATTGTGCATTAGACACTAATCTCAATTGTACCCCTTGATTATTGAATAACATAACCATTTACCATTTAATGAACTGCAAAATGCCTTTCTAAAGAAATCTAAACATAATTCAAATGAAGAACAAGCAGATAAAGAGTTTGGAGTAATGGGCGATGTCTTGTAGCGAGGCCCGGCCTGCTGGCAGTCTTTGACCATAAGCTGACATCAGCAGTATCTGTGAGTCCAGACAGGAACATGCAGAGGTCCAAGCACCCCACTCACTGATCTCAGGAGCACAGTGGGGAGGGAGACGGAGAGAGAAGCCAACAAGTAAACAACGCCTCAGTTGTGCACCACAAAAGTGGACCAGGTGACTGTGGAAGACCCACAGAGTTAAAAGCAGCTGCTTTTCCTCGACTTTTCCTTCTAGATTTTAACTAAACTCCAAATGACTTTGATTTTGAACAAATCGGTGACGAGGCAAAATAAGAGCTTAGTAATGACAAAGTAATTATTTTTACCAAAAGCCAAAAATTGTGATTATTCATACAGCAATGTTGGCAACGTTGTAGGGTTTGACTTCCTCATGGTTGATACGTCGGTGATGCGTGAGAGCACAGCGTCCGACTGTTTCTCACTTAAGGGAACAAAAAATGCTTAACTTGCGGGTTCAAAAGAGGACTTCAGAAACCACAGGGTGACATCACAGCGGCATACTATCATTTATGTACAGGCTACGGGTTTTCTTTTAATTTGTCAACCATGTACATATCAAACCTTAAAGTCCGTGCTTTTATTCTGAAGCCAAGGAACGAAATGACTTCTAATTTCCACCATGACAGCAACCAAACAGTTTCCAGTCTGAAACCAAAGACGAAATGAAGCAGCCTTTATTCTACAAGTCTCGGCCTTTTAATTTAAGAATATTTTCAGAAATGCATTTAGTCAGAGTTAAAAGACTCGCGCTGTCATCACTCACCGCTTTAAAAAACGTACACGCATGAGTAACTTTTAGGTCCTAATGAGGTGTTAACTCGGTGAGATGTAGACTGCCTCGGCTTATCGCACCTGCTGCATCGCCCTGTTTCCTCACAAGCTCATAAACAGCGAGTAACTGCTTTCATTTTATCTTTAATAGAGGAATAATTCTGTTAATATTTTATGACGATGGGGAACTCAGTACATTAAACCATGACTCGGTGAGTGTGCCGCATGCTGATTGAATTCAGGTTTTGGTGATTCTGATGAGGACGCTCATTTGGCAATGAGAGAGATTAAAAAAGAAAGTTTCTAAACCAAGCTGTGCAGCAACATTAATCTTCCCCCGATGCAAGGAGGAGGTGTGAAAAGGAATTACAAATTACAATATGGTGCACATCACAGTGCTGAAACTCCTACCTGCTTCAGGTAATGACTTCACTCAGTGACTGATGGATATACACAACCTGTCCTCTCTGCTGAAGGCAGAATAAAAAATGCCAGAGACATTATACAGAGAGTTATGGTTCTCTGGGGGGGAAGATCCTACAGAAGCATCGCAGTCACACGCTGCAAGGATCAGTACGAGCATGCTATTCAAATGACAGCAAAGAGCTGGATTATCACCCCCACATAGAGGATGGCGGGATGCAGGAACATGCCAATAAGAAAGGAAAAGAAAACAGCTGTCTTTCCCATTTACAGCTAAATAGAGTTAGACTGCAAATTATTCATTCTCCATTTCATCCAATTTCTCCATTTGTCACACACAATGTCTAGTTGTGAATGCAGACAAGGAGGCTACTAGTCAAACTTCTCACAACGCACAGCTGCCTCTTCCTACATCTGATAGAAGGAGCACATTGATTCATCAGTGTGTCACTCACGCCGCGCTAATGCCGTCGTGACACTTTGCTGCATCTGCTGCACTGTAATTATAGCAGAACAACATCAACACAGAGGTGTCGGAGGGTTCAGGTAAAACGCTTTAATAATTCCTGACACGTGCTTCTATATTAGCCGACTTCCACTTTTCACACATGAGATGTTGTCACTTAAATATGCCAAGGCCGCGCTGCCAATAACCGCAACATAATTTAAGCATCCTCGTGCTGGCGCGAGGTTCCTGTAGCTCAGAGGAACTGAGAAGCAACTGCAACACATTCTGTTTCTTTCCTCCTTATAGCAGCAGCATGTTAACTTGAAGGTAGTTAATTTAGGTTATGTGCAGCAAAAATGTAGATAAATTGATTAAACTTACAGCTATTATCCAAGACTACTGCCAGTATCTGTTTTTTAAGATGTATACAGGAAGCATTATAGCTGGAGGTTGGATTAGCCTCAAATTTGTGTCCAATTTTCTAACTTTCTTTCTCCTTTTTATATCTGCAGAAAAAAAAAGCTTGCACAAGAATAAATGAAATAAATAACTGTATTTTTAAGAACAGGAGGAGGAAATGAAATAACCTGAGGATTTGACTGCAAGAAATTAGTTTGGTTTTTTTATAGGGGGGTCTGAAGAGTCTATGATTAAAAAATGAAACAGAAACTCATAAAAAAACAGCCAATAGTTGCTTCTGGCACCATATTTATTAATTTAATTCAAAGATACATAAAATAAAAACTGTGGACAATGTTTAAAGCAAAACGCACCTATTTTACTTGCACTTGTATCACAGTCCCTGACTTTGATACATTAAATTACCCTTTTGATACAATCCCTGATTAAAATTTCTTGAACATTTTTATTATTTAGCAAATTTTACCTTTTTCTATTTTAAGTCCATTACTTTTGAGACTAGTCTCACTCTAGTCTCAAAAGTGTTTGATTCACTCTATTTTGCACATTTGCGATTGTCCCTAGTTTGGGATTTAAATTCCAAACTTAAGTTTACACACTAGATAACCAGTGTGTTCATTATTATTATAATTATTAAATAAGAATTTCAAAGCCCTGGTTTAATATGTTTTAGGGGTGGCTGTAGCACAGGCGGCCTGTGGGTCGATCCCTGGCTGCTCCAGTCTGCATGCCAAGGTATCCTTGGGTAAGACACTGAACCCCGAGTTGCTCTCCAATGCATTCATCGTAGTGTGTATGTGTGTGAATGTCAGACAGAAAGCACTTAGGCATAGGGCAAAGTGCTTTGAGTGCTCGGGTAGAGTAAAAAAGAGCTACGTAAGAACCCGTTAATATTGGAGCACGACATCTGAGAAAAGGTTAAAAAAGCTGTAAATATCTTTAAGCTATTCTGACTCTAACTATACAGGAAACGGTTACCTGGATTATCACCAACTGATGGAAACACTTCAATGTGCTGTCTGGGAAGTTCAAGACTCTCTGTGGCATTCATGCCACATTCACTGCTGAGTGATGTGGTGTCTTTAACTTCCTGTCAGAGGCAATTCAAGGCAATGTACAGAGAAAAAACAAGCATTACAAATATGAATGCATGTTGCTTCTTCAGTCTCTATTATCTTCTCTATCTATTGTCTTCTGTTACATCACTTGTAGCCAATCATATATTCCAACAACAGCTGCTAACGTGTGAAATACCAAAACAGAGGCGTAAGATGTTTTATCCATACCAATAAAGTATTTCTTAAACAAACATTTCATTTCTGTTCATCATTAAGTCCCGAGTTGCTCACCGTTAATGAAGACTTGTAATTATCCATTCACATTCATTTCTGCAACATTAATTCATATGAAAAAAAAAACGTCATTTCTCCTTCCTGTGACATTGCTTTGGCTGGTACCATCCCTATGAGCTAAATATGTGTATCGAGACAGGCAGAAATAGCAGAGGAGACTGAAGCAGACATTAATCACTGAAATTAACAATCTCATGATTGATGCTAATGAAAAAAACTGCCTCCACTCTCCTCCCCCGTGACTTCCATTTGGAAAGTTCAGCACCCTCGTGGATGCCAGAGATGTCTTTTTTATCTGTGGCGTCATAACCATAATGAGAAGTTTGTGTTATGTTCGAGTTCTGCATCTGGATATGTAAACGGCAAACTGTCAGACCGAGAGACACAAATGTACTGAGCTGCGGCTGCTGTCTGGGAGCTTTCAAAATGAAAAGCAAAAAAATGCGACAGGTTTATCACAGAGGAAACCAAACCTTGGGATTGACAAGTTACAAGTTTTTAAAAAGTATCTTTTGGATGTCATTAACATAGCAAGACATTGCCATCTGTCATTGGGAGATATACTAATTAAAGCTGCTACAGTTACGCTTTCCATATGGATCCACGTTGACAAGACAGAAAATTTCTCATTCCGTCTAATGACACAATGAAGGCGTCATTCTGACCTGAACCTCAATTCTCCAGCAATTAAATCCTGCACAGGGCTGGTAAGACACAGCACGCTGCATCTCTCGTCATCTGTGAAGGAAGCACTTTTATTTTTTTAACCCTCAGATCAACTCATCAGTGCAGCACTGAGGGATCAAACAGGCTGGAATTTGCTTGAGGTGTGAATCAGAAGAAGTCCTTCGATTGAGGAATACGGTAATAAGACCTCCACTTGAACTAAGCGAGGCGCTTAAAGCCCCGGGCGAAGGGAAAGCGCAAGGAAATCTCATTAGGCACAATACTTTTTCAGCACAGCTGCCCCATCACAGTGTCGTGCTTAAGGAATCCCAGCAGTCAAGTTTAAGGGGAAAAAAAGCAGCAACCCGAAGAAACAAAGGCATCCCGCTCGCCTCGATGTGCCTCTGTGGCACTGAAACAGACGTCTTTAAAAAAGCTGCCGAGCTGCAAAATTCCCACCGCGAGATGAAGCGAAAGTGCTCTAACCAGCAATATTTCAGATTCCCAGGTGGAGGAACGGAAGCTCTTGCATACGAAGCACATATAAACAGAAAAAAAGCCTACCCCGAGATAACAAGAATAAAGTCACTGGGAGATATAAATAGACAGCTTCAAACAAGTCTAGACTCTGTTCAGATGCTTGCAGTCAACTCTCCTGCTGTAGAGGTGCGTGTGGAACAAACTCTAAGGCCAGCTACAGTTTTTGGTGCGAGGGAGAGATCATTTTGTTTTTAAAAATCTAGAATGTTTTAGTCAATGAGAGACTTTATTCTGCAATACTGTATAATCTTTATTAAAGCCGAGTCAGTGAGATCCTAATGCTAATGAAGCCATGTTATACAAATTATCGGTTCTTTGCATGTGGCTGATCTTTCGAAGGAGTGTTAGGGCAAAATTAAGAAAAAGAATCTTATCGATCATTTTGAGACAAAAGTCGAAATGTGGAGATTACAGTTGTTACAGCTGCTGTACCCAGTGCAGGCCCTGCAGGTTTTTGATGTCACCCTGGGTCAACACACCTGAATCACATGATTAGTTCATTACCAGGCCTCTGGAGAACTTCAAGACATGTTGAGGAGGTCATTTAGCCATTTAAATCAGCTGTGTTGGATCAAGGACACATCTAAACCCTGCAGGACACCGGCCCTCGAGGCCTGGAGTTCCCCACCCCTGTTGTAGATGATATAGGAACCTGAACTGTAATCTCCACATTTCAATGTTCTTTTCAAAAAACTATTTTGAGTTTAATCTTGCTCCATCATATGGCCTTGAATGTTAGAGTAGTGAATTTTAAGACTTAAAATGTCAAATTTGAATTATCATAGTATCTTACTTTAATTATCATAGAGTACGTATGTATATATGTCTGTATGTACCCCATCTCCTCCCTAAATCTGCACAAAACTTGCACGAACATTGTCACATGTACAGGGATTATTAAAAACGATTTCTTTTTTAAAGATTTATTACAAATTCAAATTCTTTGGAATTTTGTATTCGACATTGTGTTATCCATTTATGTTTGTTTTACGTGTTACGTTTAGGATATGTTGCTTCTACATGACTTAACGGTCACCAAAATTTGTATCTGTGTTGGAATTCTGTTTGAATCACTACTAAATATGGAATAAAAAATCTGAAAAAGTAGTCCAGGCCTGGTGACTATTAGTACAGTTACTAGTGTTGTGATATTGCTCTGATTGTATTAGAGGAAAGCTCCAAAACTAACAGGGTTCATCAGCTGAGGACCATGAATTCATAAGCGATATGAAAATTCAACCAGCACATTTCAAGAACAGAAGCTGATATGGACTATGCTTAAAAGCACCATTTTATAATCTCAACTCCAACACACTGTTTTAACCTTACAGGTTTTAACTTTTAATCTTACAGGAACATTATTTTAAATTATAAATATTCTTCACTCGTTATCTGTAGATTTTGGGTTTAAACATTTCTAGAAAGTATAATTAGAGCTTGCAGGTAATGTTGTGGAAATGTTTCCAAATAAAGGAGTTCGACAAGGTTCGTCAGAGCTCTTCATGGCAATGCCAGCTGGTTAAAAGATTGAAGAACACAGAGCTAGAAAACCAAAATAATGAATTATGCTGTTAGACAATAAAAGTGGTCCAGAATGACACTCTTCACATTACAAGATTACTGATTAGTTCAGCTTCTAACTTTAAAACGTAGTATTGCTTTTGGCAGTAGCAGGAAGCCATGTTCAGATAAATTAAAAAGATAAATTTTAAATCCACTGTGTAAACCACCAAAGACTAGCCAGGTGCAGTTAGCTACCTGTTGGTGAACATGGTGTGGTATTTTGAGCCAGAGAATTTCCTCCGGTGATAGTATGAGCTAAGGGAAGAGTGAATATCAGATTTTAATTTGCCAAGCAAGCAGCAACCTCCAGGGCTAAAATAAATAAATAAATAAAAATAAAAAATAAATAAAGCTAATGCATAATATGCCAAAAACTGCAGTGCCCAGAATGTCCACTTGGGGCTAGCTTAAAAGCAAGCAAGTCCCCACAGAATATCACATTAAAATGCCCATTTTTACAGCAGATAAACACATCTACTGCCATTATGATCTATTAGTATCCCATTTATGTCACATTAAATTAAAGCTGCCTCACTAACCAACCTGGCTATCCAGCACCTAGCACTGACTGAAAAGTAACAAGCCCTCTCATCAGAATATGATAGTCCTAGCCCCTAGCCCACTCACATCCTAGGCCTTTTGACCTCAGTAAATCACATGATAGGGTGGGACTAGGTTTCACAATGGTTTCAACCCAAACCTTGGCTGATTGTGACCCACACCCGTTTTCACACCTTGGTTTTCCACGACCCTCTTGGGGACACTCCCATAGGGCTTAAAATCTGGGACACTCCACCAATTGCTCTTAGAACTGAAGAAGCTTCTTGGATGAAATGTCTTCAAGAAACTTAAAGAAGTCCAGACTATGATGACCTGGATGACCGAGAACCTTCACAGATATACGATCCTAGTCCTAGTTTGCTATTTTTGCCATGAGTGGATGGCGAAAATGGCAAACAAGAGTTTTTACTCTGATCTGATCTTCCACCAAGTAATAAAAAGAAAACTTTTAAAATACTTGAAAGATACTGTATTTATTTTGTCACAGGTGATTGACTAGTTAAAAGAAAAAGACCCATATGATAACAATATGAATTACATGAGTTACATGAAAGCATTTAAACAGACATTATTAACACATTTACATGTACATACATATTAACTGCCTAGCTTAATCGTTTCTGATGATTAAGGCCCCTGAATGTACTTCATATGTGTCTTGCTACGACATCTTGGCTTTACTGTATAATCCCCCCCTGCTGATAATGCAACTTCTGCATGAACAGATGTGTCTGTTACATGTTTTGCCTTGACACAGGGTTGTCAATGCACTTTAAGATGTTCTGCTGAAACGCAATAACTGAATACATTATAACAGATGAGGTGCATCCATCAAATGACTGAGGCTGTGAGATCACAAAAAAACCACTTTTTTTCTCATTCCACTTGCAGCTGATTGAGGGTCATCTGGAAGTTCGCAGATATAGATGTTTACAACTGGGACGAAAGAGTACCGCAGCAATTACCACACAGTCAAACGTTTAAAGCTCATCCCTGGTCTTAGATCGAGTACAGTCGGTCTCTCGAAACCCTCCTATTATCACTATGTGACCCTGAATCGCAAAGAAGTGGATGAAAACAAATTAAAGCCAATTTTAACATTTAAACATCAACCAGTAATTATCCTGTTCTGTGTGGTCTAAGGTGAGCACAACGTTGAAAACAGGCAGAGGAACACGTCCTGGCGAGAAGTACAGACTCCATCAGTGCCAACAGATAGAGCTCCTTAATGTCAAGACTATCTGCGCTCATTGTGTCAGACTTTATTTGAATAACAAATCAGTAAATGTCACAGTCACATCAAATAAAACCTGCACAGCGTTCCATCACAGCACCACTATCTACAAAGCACTTTATTACTTTTTATCTTGAGCTACTTGTGAATCAGAAAACATTTGTTTCATCATACCTTTGGATTTTGGAAGTGTTGGAGATTATGAATGTGTCAGACTTACAGTAATATTTTGTAGCAGTCTTTGTTTATAAGTTTTTAATCCATCCGTTTTGCTTTTTGATTACACCTGCTCAGGCCCGTGACACATTCACAGGTCTGTCTTTGTTTGCCTTCTGTATTTTTTACAGGTTACATAAGCTTGCGTTTTCCTGGGGAAGGAGGCAAGTTTGTGCATCTCAATAACCAAACAGGGGAGAAGCATTGTCATTTTCATCAGCGATGCTTCTGTTTCTGCGCCTCCCCTCTCTAACCTGATTCAGTCAACATCTGACAGCAGAGAGTGAGATGGAAAAAGAGACGGTGGAAGGAGGGAGAGAGGCAGATGTAAGGAAGTACCCCCACACAAAGCAAATACTGTTCCCATCTTTTTCTCTGCTGCTGCCAAGTGCCATGTTGTGGGTAGCGGTTCCTTTTTAAGGGTTTTTTTTTAGTTGCTGCACCACAATAATAGCATATTCAATGAGAAATTTACAAGGAAAAAAACAGTAAACAGATAAAAATACATCTTTAGAGTTCATTTGAACTGATCTAAATAACCTTTATGATTTGACTATATACTCACACACGTGATCACTTCCTGAAATCTTTGTGTTTAGGTTTCTGTCTGAGTTCCTAATCTCCGTCTGCAGACGGACAGCATTTCATCAACACTTCATATGTGCCACCAATTCTGCTGTTTTTTGCAGATATAAAGCGAACAGATATGCTTGTACAGCCTTTCTGTTAGCAACCTTGACCTTGTACGGGTCTGCAGGGGTAGTGTGCTTTGCGTAGAGTGAGTGGCCAGATCACTTTGAGCCCCAACTTCCCTCAGCATGCTATGCTGCAATGCAGTCTGTCATTTAAGCATTGATCATTCCTTTCATGATTTAGAGCAATCAAGCGCCGAGCGTAGTATTGAAAAGGGGCTACATGGCCAACGGCTCAGTAAAGTGCATTGATTGACTTTGAATTTAAATCTGTCCTGATTGGCCATACTGTGTGAAGAATTGCTGGCATTTCATTTTGAAGCTTTGCTGGACTGCAGTGTGCAGGTAGACAAATGTAAGCTCGTAGAGCATTCATACTTCTCATATCGGTTTAACATTTCTGCACAGGCTGTCTAACTAATACCAGTTTTTACATGCTAAGAGACATGCAGCATATTTCTGGACTGTTTGCAAACCTTACTCCTTTTTGTAGTAACACATTTCTGCCATTTCCATAGTCAGTGGTCTCCAGAAGGACTCAGGGGGAGGGCCGAGTGATGTAGCCCCATGAAGGGGCCATCTGGCCTGAAGAGCTCTACCTGACTCTGCCCCCTACACCAGGGCCACAGGCACCTGGTAAAGTTGGCAGGCCACTCTTTGGCGATGTTCCAACTCTGGAAAGATACCACTTTGATTTGGATGGGTCCGCTCAGCAGGGAGTCCCTCTGGCTGGAAAATTACCAAATGGAGCACAGGAAGTTCGAAGGGCAGCTCTGCAAGAACTTCATATGCGTCTCACGCTGGCAGAGACCATGAAGCTCAAAACGGGGTGCTTTTTAGAGATTAAACTGCCTTAAAAGGAAATGAATTCACAAATATACAGTCGGGAATGCCGTTTACACTGAAATTATTACAGAAAATTTAAACTATAGAAAATAACAGTTATTCAGAAACAACACTTGGAACAATTGGAAGTGTCAAACTGGTGAAACATCATAACATCATTAACACATCAGGAAAAACAAACAAACTCAGCTTTCCAGTCCTTTAATAGTTTTTGAGGATCCTTACCCTGTCTACAGACTCGAACACTGGGAATACGCCAGATGCGGGGACACTGACTGTCAAGTGACCACTGGAGCCGATCGCACCCAGTGTTTCCAGCAGACGCGCTGCAGCACGTTTAAGAGGCATCCCAGAAGAAGTATCATTGAGGCCATTTCTTTACTGAAGCAAGCTACACGGAGCAGGTGAAGAGGTCATGAAGTCAAACATAGAAACAGCAATGACAACTCAGTCACTTTTACAAAGACGCAGACCGAACTTCTGAAGCAGCCCTGGTAGGACTCGTGTGAGACTTCAACAAGGGTCTGGACTCTGAAGTTTCACCTTTCGTCAACATTGCTGTGTCATTGACAACAATCCATATGTGAAGCCCTGCACTCCAAAAACTCAGACTGCATATTGAACACAGTACACACACATATATCAGCAAAAAGCCCTTTCCTAATCCCTTGAAAGGAAAGAAAGGACCAGATCTTTAGACTTTACTCTCACGTTCTTGTCCTTCTAATAAATTCAAAGTAATGTGCAAATCTCCACCCCTCAGAAGTTCCAGATCCTTCTTTTATCTCCAGTCAGACACTCATTTGGCATCTCTATCCCCACATTTTGAAGATATCTGAAGAAATTTTGCAGAGCAAGTGACATGATTAATAATGTATTTCCAGCCATGCACTACTTTAAACTATGTAACCTCTGACACCGCTTTTAACTATAGTGTATTTTTTGGAACAGCTGTCTTTTTCTTTTTAACATTTTTGGCATTTTGGATTTATTACACAGGATTATTATTAGATAGTGGAGACAGTTTACAAGAAAGTGGGTACAGGGAGTGAGGGAATGACATGGAGGAAATGAGCTGGGATGGGCTCAAAGCTCTCCAATAGCCTTAGCCTCAACACACTGGTCACCTGTTCAACCAGGTGAGCTATCTTAGCAACCTTGTGCCAATTTCTTACACCAGGATGGCATCATTGGGATGGGAGCAATATTCATGGCAATGAAGGAAGATGTTATTGCTAATTATAACATATTTTAAATAATGGAACTATATACAGCACAGAGGCAGATGCTAAATTAGGTTTTGGCTGCACAAATAAATTGTGCAAGTTTGTTAATTTTTTTCTCTCATTTGTGTGTTTTTACTGCTGTTAGCACATTTAAGAGAGAAGGAAGAAATGCTAATGCTAAAAATGACATGATTTTTGCTGCAACTTATGATGTTTAATATTAGTAAATTAATGAGTACTGTTGCCTCAAATTCAGCAGGTTGGGAAATGTATTCTAATGTCTCTATTTCAAATCAACAGATTCCTAAATTGTTTTATTATTTGAATGCTAAAGCAACAGCCTTGGGTTTTTAAAAAATATCAGAAGTAATATCCGAATCTACTCCTTTTATCTACCTCCCACTATCACACACCTCCACATTGCACCTCTCGGGCAAGTGGTGAGTCAAAGATGTGAAGAGCCTATCGCCGCTCACACAATGGTAATCGCACCGAGTATCGCCTTATCTCACAGAGCTGAACTCGAGCTTTCTTTCCACTCTCTGTGCATAACCTCAGCGGTAAAAAGAAGCATGAGAGGTACGGCACGTGGACGCAGCGCTCAATTAGGCATGACGGCCACTTTTGTATTTGACCTGAAGCGCTGTGATGTCTTTTCAGTCCTTCTCTTGCCCGGGTAGGATTCCTGCTATGATATAGTCCTATTTTAAAAGGTCCTCTCGGCCCCCTGGACCGACTCGCTGCTGAGAAGATGAATTGATTATACTGCTGTATTCTTCTTGTCCAACAGGAAGACCTGAAATACTAATGAGCTAACTCCTGCTGTAGTCAGATACACTTATCCAATTTATCATCCTGCCATTTGCAGTCTGCTGATTTACATAAAGATTACAACCAAGCAAACATTATTTTCATTGCTGAACCAGTTTTGTATACAACGTTTGGTTGTGACTGCATCTCTTCAGTAGAGGATGAATGACAATGAGACAGATTCCAATTAGCGAGCCAGCCTGTCCAATTTAAAATCCACACATTTTAATTGTATGCATTTTCCCTCACTTTATAAAAGTACATTTTATTGTACTGTACTTCATTTTGTTATGTGTTTTTGAACATATTTACTGCAATACCCGTGTTGAAAACATCTTTTCTTCAAAATAATTTCTACTGCATTATTTATTCAGGGTGAATGGATCTGGTATTTGGATCCAAAAGGTCCAATCTTGACTGGAAAAACTGAATTGGATATTGGTGACAACATGCTCCGGCTGATACATTTTCGGCTCACATATACTTTTGTGCTGTTGAGATGTTATATCTTTTTAATACAAATGACAATAACAGACATGGAAGTGATTTTAAGTAGAACCTGATGCTGTCTTGGATTGGTGCTGAGCATGTTTCACTGCTATAACACTCTGAAGCTCTCTTTCTAACAAATATTCTTCACATTTACTAATTTATGGTTTATTTCTATTTTGGATTTCTTTCATCGATGTTGAAGTGCTGTAAATGAAAACGTTCTGCAGAAAGTTTTTAGATTAAAACCCCAAAATGAGCATTAGGGTCTTGCCTTTCCTGGTGGGCTTTTATTGTGAAACATCGTCAGGAAATGGTGAGTTTCGCCGAGAGCTAGTCAGGTGACTACAACCACCCAATTTTTCCTATAGCAGAGTAAACAGACAACAAGTCAGATTCAGGACTGTGCACTGGTCAGCATAGATAGATAGACATTTTTTATTTTTTTAACTTTCAAGATTTATTCTTTCTTTTTCTGTCCACACAGACTTTTTACCAAAGTCTTCTCAAATGCCACGGGACATTAGATTGTATAGTGACCAGTAAATCTTGTCCCTCGCCTACAGATTTTATATTTTCATGCACAGACATATGTTTATAGATGTTACCCTCACAGTACCTTAACATTGGTCAGGAAGACAAAGCAGAAGAAAGTGAAATATTTAGTGACTGAAAACATTATTTTCTTTATTAAAAAGACAAACTTAAATCTCTGAACTGGTCAAAATGACCCTACACAAGTGAAGACACCTCCTTAAAAAGGAGTCGTTCCAAAGTACGTACTAACTCGGAAAGCCTGTGTGCATGTCTCAGAGCTGTTAATAGCATATGGATGTTTTCTAAATCTGATCCAGCGGTGCTACTCTAGACAGCAGTAAAGTGGGGCTGTTGACACTGCAGCTAATGTGCTGTGATTGTTGGATGCTGGCTTCAAGAGCCGTGACACGGGGAGCTCGGTCGATCAAAGCGTCGTCCAAGGGATACATGGTAATTCACATGGTAATGACAGGGTTGAGGTAAATTTGTTTAGACATCAGCAGATGTGGCAGATACTGTATCTCCAGATGTCTTCATCTTTCCCTAGTGTGTCTTTTCAAGGATGACAATATACACAGATGGGACCTGCCAAAAAGCAGGAAGTGATTTCTTTTCTAGAAAGGTATTTCAGGTTCATAAAACTCTTGGGCACCTCTTTCGGGGCATTGCCCAAGGCAGAACAAAGGCAAGCCTGTGACAAAAGCGAACAACTGTGCAGGACAATTTGATTTGCCCACATTTTTGGTCTGAGCAATATATAATGCATGATTTCACAGCTGTTCGTGACATGTGCCTCAGTCATGAAACGGCTTCCATTCAGTCACTACAGAGCCACGGTTTGATTTTGATTCCACAGAGTTCTACTTCATAAATCCTCAATATTGCTCTTGTTCCGTTATTCAGTCTCATAACCGAGTGTTCATCAATTACCTGAAGCCATAACGGAAAAAGAAAACCGAGCAACAGCCCGGCTCACGAAGCATTATTCTTTGAAGATTTTTTTTTATAAACACTTGACACAAAGTGATAATAATATAGAAATAATATATTAAGCCAATTGTTTCCTAATTACTTACTACGTATTATATAAGCGTGACATATATATATATATATATATATATATATATATATACATATATAATGACTCGTGCAGCATAACATGCAGCTGTTCAATTAAATTTCATGTCTATAGTGCTAAAATGACAACATCAGTTGGATTCCATGGCAAACACATCTGAATTGTGGAAAAAAGTACCAGCTGCTGAAATCTTGTGTAGACGTCGAATTGTGACAGCATGGAAACATTACACATTGTGTCTGGATCATCCAGAGATGATGTAAACTATAAACTGTCCCACAGCATGCTTAGTTAGTGTGGTTTTAAATACTCTCGGATTGGCCCATTAATTACTGTTTATCTGTGAAACACCCATCTTCCTATTGACTGTTTTATCTGATGCAAATGTGTTTAAATAACGTTTATAAGTGTGATCACACGTATGTGCAGACAAAAAGGAATAAATGTTAAATATCAACCTTTGATTTTTAAAGTGTTCCAGAACATATATACTAATAAAGACGTGATAATTTGCGGCGTTTCTCAACCCAAAAATTAAGTCAATACAAAAGCCAAAAAATGCAGTTCCTCTAATTGCCACTTGAGGTGAGCTCCAAAAGTGATTCAGCCCCCATAGACTCTCATGTTAAAATTCTCCAACCTCCTGTTATTAAAAAGCCTTTTTACAGCCTGATACAAATTGAAAAAACAAATGGTTTTTCATATGGATAGTTTCAAGCTGCATAGCAACTATAGGGTGGGTACATTCTTATATAGTATAACAGATGTATTTGGATACTGGAGTTTGGGGTGCTGCTGTTTTGTTCAACAGATGTCCCGTTATAGGCGTCTGCCAGGCTTCACCTCAGCTCATATCAGAGACTCAACTACTCGTCTCCACTCTGTCTGCGCTGCTCGTGCTTCTGGAGCATTTTAATGAAATGTCGTGCTTCAGTTTTAGTAGCATTTGCTAACTATGTTTGCTAGCATTCACTGACAACTTACCACTCCACCCACTTGTCCAAATATGGTCACTTCTGGTTCTGAGAAAAAAGACACGGCAGCAGCTCAGAACTTATGGCTACATCCTTCCACAGACATAAAGTCAATGGGAGTTCATTGCTAAAAGATAAATCTGTAAATAACCAAGAAGAAAGGAGTGCAACAAACACAGCCTAAGGTTTGAGGTGTCAATTCTCCTTTGCAGTACATCTGACAGCATAAGCTCACAAAGCATGTTACCTCCAGCAAGATGGTAAACCAAGTAAAACACTGAAACTGTCAGGTGATTCTCTTTCAGCAGTCAAGAGCATCCTGACATTCAGCTGTGCTGAATCTCTGCGATCTGGAGGGAATTTCTATTGCAGCTGTAAGACTATCAGCCTCTCCGCAAAGACCATCTCTGCTTTACCTTTCCATCAGCGAAACATCATAATTACGGGATCGGCTCCGAGTGTGTGCTGTGCACTCTGACTTTCTCATTTTCAATTAAAATTCATTGTACTGATTTGCAGCGCTAATGTGCTATTGTGCACTTCCACTAAACACAGGTGTTAAATGGGCTAATAGATGCTGAAAGAAGTATTTAAATGGCACGTGTATGATGAATTTACAGTCACGTTTCATAAATCTTAATTATAAGGAACCACAAAGTCAGTTAACTGTAACTTTTCTAATCATGTTGAGAGATATAAAAAGTGAAATATTCCAAATGGGAATGATCATTAAAAAAACATGATTTTAGCATTTTATTCTCTAGTGTTTGATAAGGTTTGTTTATTCAGTGGTTCTGCAGCTACAGATTACACTCAGGTACACATGGACACATACACTCACACCAGCCCTTAGGAACCTTGGCGGCTTATGTAGAAAAGAAACACTGTGTGAGCTTTAGCGTCAAAGGAGGTAAGAGAAAAACAAGAAAAAATGCATTTCAACATATATTCTTGTTATTATACTTTTTTCGAGCAGCGGCCTTTGTAGCAGGAAAACACATTGATCATAATGAACAGAACTGTGATATGGACTCATTATAAGATTTGTCAATTGCAATGTTAGGTCACTTCCGCACGCACAGCAGTACAGAAGAGTGTGGGCTTTTGTAAAGGCAAAGAAAAGGGAAAAAGGATCAGTTTGTTGTCGCCTTTAAAGAGAAACTGTTCGCTATGCACCATTTCAATTTCAAGAGCATGAGTGGGCAACACAAGGTCTCCTCTGAAGCTGGAATCTGCTATGAATGCAGACAGAGAAAAAAAGAATTGAAACCACAGCTGCTTATCAAATGCAACCGGTGTGCGTTTAAAAACTAGAGCCCCCTCCATCCATCGCCTGTTCTCTTGCCCGCGATTCACGAGCTATTCCTACCGCCCTGTCTCCATGTTATATCAGGCTCGGTCAATTAACTTGACCGGCCGTCTCATCTGCTTCTCTCAGTCAATGCGCTTTGCTCTTAGAAAACACCTTTTTCATCTTTCAGACACATTTCTGTGGTTTACAGATTGCCAGGGATTCAATTTGAGCCACAGAAATGTCCCGTGCAATTCTCAACCTGATCAGCGAGTGAGATGGGACCGCAGCCTCTTGGCTGCCTTGCAATAGCTGCAAGAATCACCCTTGTCAATCTGAATTGCTACGTCGGGGAAGAGGTTTCAAAGGAAGCGCGTAATATATAAACACCAAGACCAGAGATTGAATGTTTGTGCCTCTGCACTCGGAGGGTATCTGCTAAATCTCTAAAGCTGAACTTTTTCAGATATCCCAAAGTAATTTTAACTCCTTGCTCCTGCTTAATACACTCTGTGTGCTGCATAAATTACATTTGCTTCAACAACTTCCACAAATGTCCAGACAAAATCTGATCTGTGAGTGTGCTCCACCTCGCAGCTCAGCCTTTAAGCCACGCTTCAATGCTCTCCTAATAGTGTGCAGAGCTCTTCTCTCCCGTACACCCATCACTTTCATCACCGTCATTCACATCAAAGTGTCAATCACATCACGGGGGCAGTGGGGCAGCTGCAGTACTGTCGCCAGCAGCAGCAGAAAAGGAGCGCACTGACGAGAAATGGCATTGTGTTAAAAAAATACATGTGCTGTATCACAAAGGCGCACATAGAGACATTTGCAACAAGTCAAGGCCAAGGCTTGCAGGTTTTGGTTTGAATAACAGGTTTCATTATGAATCGTCTTCACTGACAAGGCTAACAAATCTCTAATGAAATCTTTTATTGCTATAAAACTTGCTGTAAAATCTCACACTCTGCGGCACTACTGTATCAGACATGTTAGGCGACCCAGCTGAACTGAAACAGTTTCTGAAATGATCCCTTTATTTCTGAACTATCAGGAAGTGATTAAGTAAGTGAACATACAGAGACGCACTCAGCAATTCAAGACATCCAAGTCATTCCCGCTCAAGGCCATTCTTTTCCCTGAGCTAATACGTAACGTTGCTGGGACGTTGTCCTAATTTCTCACAGTTTTACACTTTGCTTTCTCTATTTGCCCTGTCATTTGGCTGATGAATACACACTTAAGCTGAAATATAAATCAGTTAAAAAGATCATGTAAAGACAAAAATCAAATCAACAGTTTGGTCCATTTGTCTTTTAAGTTGGAAACAATGATTTTAGTTGAGTTAGCCTGTGCTGTTGGAGGCAAGTGAACTGACTTTAAGACTGGAAGCAGAGGGAAACACATAGCCTAGCTCTTGCACTTGACACAAGTTTACAGTATTTAGTGAAAACATCAATGCAAAACAAAGAGCCAATCCACTTGGCCCAGTATAGACTATAAGCTTATCACAGGGCGAAAGAGCTAGCTTGCGGTATGCTAACCTTCCCGCTAAGGTTGTGGTGTGACTTTGGGAACTGTGACTGTGAGGTGATGTGTCTTTATTTTAGCAGGAATCTTCCACTGATATACAGATGCTTTCAATGCTCTTAGTTTTTTCAGCTTAATGTAAAAAGTAGCTCAAGATACAAACAAACAGAGGTAACCTGCTTCTATAAAACTGGTTACAGATCACTTTGGAATTTTAGTCTTTTAAAACTTTAATGTTCGTATTAATTCGATACTGTGGATTAAATTGATGAATTTCTACTATTTCCTTGCTTGCCGTTAAAGACAATAACGCCATGGATCAATTAAAAAGAAACCAGAGCATTTTAATGCATGAATCAATTGATGATTTCACAGTCAATATAAAAGGAAGAAACCATGAACAATCAGCTACCTGTATGAGATCCTCAGTACTCTGTGCTGTGTATACATTTACCCACTTTCTGCAAAGTCAGAGGGTCACAAATTGAGTGGGAACCGTGCACGATTCACAACTGAAGGATTGTAGGAGTAATACTCTCAGGATCTCCTGAGAGTACTTATTAAATAAAGTGTCTGTTCTTAAGGGCCTCGCAAGCTTGGCTGACAGTGTCCCAATATCCTGCATTATCTGCAAAATGTACATATTTTGTGAAGAGGGAGCTTGCCTGCAGGAAGACAGAGTACTCAAGAGACTGAGTTTACACCATATAACTTCAGACTGAAAGAAATAAGGACTTATTTGCGTGGGGTTCACTTGGGATTTTGCTTGTAGAAAGACAGAGGGACTAGAACCTAGTTTGTTTATGAGCATGTGCAGCTTGATGGCAAGTAAACGCTGTTCAGCGGAGCGTGACAACGTCCCCCCTTCCTGATCACTCCCAGGCACGTACCCGAAGGATCGCTTAGCCCACACAGCAGCTTCGGTTATGTTTGTTGTTTCGATGTGTCTTTCATGCTTTTTTTTCCCTGTCGTCTCAGCAGGATGTGCTAAGTAACAGGTCTGAAAGCACACAGATTAGACTCCACTCGCATTAAATTTGAATGTTCACAACCTGATTTGGAAGCTCACACTGTAATTGCAGCATTACACAGGAAGAGTCTGGCGAAAACACCGGGTGCATGTGAGTAAAATAAACAGAAAGAAACAGACATGGATACAGATTAAGGAAAATAAAAGCACACGAAACAGAGAACTGGCTGTGTACAAATATCAAATGTGACTGAATCAACTGAAAAAGATGTCATATTAAAGGGTAAGTCGCTCATGGACACACTCATGACTCAAGTGTGTAGGATGATGTAAAACTGTCATGTATAATGTATAACTAGTAATTTAAGGTATATATTTATTGGACTTTTTAGATTTTTACCCAAATATTTTATAATGAGGAGATCAGTTAAAACTAATAATTAAAGCTGGATTTAGCTCAACTTTCTTTGCCTTTTCATTTAAAAATATACTACTACTACTAATAATAACAATAATAACAACATGTATCATTGTATGTACACTGTGCACCTTTGCTAAGACACAAACAGTACAATTTTATTTTACTTATAACTGTAAAAGTATAAATAGCTGAGGTGGCACAGTGGTTCTGGACCTATGCATAACAGCGATGCTATCAATATTAATTAATTTCCGATCTATGGGTATCGACATTTACAGCGACTAGTGAATCAAAAAAGAGAAGGCATCGGAGAGACACCGTTCAATTCTGTGCTGCTGTTGCATCGTTTACCACCAGAGGGCACTCTCTAACTCCCTGTTGGCAACAAAAACTAGCTGATCTGAACAGACTCAGGCAAAGGGTAAATGACTAAATAAATAAATATACCTGACAAAATTTAGGGAAATCTGTGCATATTTAGTGTCTGAAAGAACACTAAATACATCAGCTGATATATCGGAATATCTAATTTTTAAATCATCAATGATCAGCATTGGTTTTAAAATCCTGTATCAGGTTCAACTAATAATCATCTAGATTTTGTTAAAGCATGTGTGACTTGCTTTATTTGCTCCAAAAACACATTAGTGTACAGAATACAAGTTCTCAAACAACAGCTCATAAACTGTACTTTTACATTTCTTGATAAAAAAAAATCTGTTTCAACAAGTTTTATTCAATTCTCTCGTCAACAACAGAAATAAAGGCATTTGTAGGTTAATTACTTGGCGAACCTTAAACTTTGACTATTTGGAAGAGCGCAGTTATACCTGTGAAATAGTTGAGCCACTGCCTCGACTTCACTGTCAGGAAGAAGCCAAGAAAACATCTATAAAAACTGCATTTTTAACACTGTTACATAAGAAATTGATTGAAGTTTTTTAAGGCATCTGAAGATACAGTGTGTACACCTGAAAACATGGTGGACAAAAAGCTTTAAAAACATTCAGTTTAATTAATGAAAGCACAAACGTAAAGGTTATTTTAAGGTAAGTTTCTTACTTCCCTTTGTTTCAGTTGTGGCTCTTATTATGTTTATAACTGATACTTGTGATTTTTGACTTGGTGATTAATAAAGGGGGGATCTGGGTGACCTGCACTCTTTCATGTTTAAAAAACAAACATTTAGCTTGAATGAAATGTGACAATAATTCAGTCTCATTGAGTAACATGGCTAAAATGACTGTAGCACTGTTGTACTTTATTTCTGTTGCATTAAATGTGGCTCTGAATTTTTACAACTGGTTCAGGAACATCACTGTGTATTCAGCTGATGTAATAAGAAGGGTATTTATCTCCTTCTTTCTCCTCCCTTTGGGGGTCGCCACAGCAGATCATCTGCCTTCAGCTCACCCTGCCCATAGCATACTGGTCTACTTTCTTACCCGACTGTCCCGCTTCTTCTTTGCTAATCTCTTCCCTTGAATGCTTTTCTGTACTTCCTCATTTCACCACCAAGTCTCCTTTTCCTCTTTCCTCTGTCAGGACGATACACCAAACACCTTCTTCTCAGTTTTCCTCACTACTTCAGCTGTACTGTCACAGCTATCAGGTATCTCCACCCAGAGCCTTCTTCCTTCTTCAGCTTCCACCACTTAATTCTTGTGTCTGCCTTCACTCGCTTCCTCTTCTTGATTTCCAAAGTCATTCTCCAGATTACCATCCAATGCTGCCTAGCTACATTCTGACACCACCATACAGTCTCCTATCTCTTTCAGCTTGCACCTTCTGCATAAGATGTAATCCACTCGCGTGCACGTTTCTCCACTCTTATATGTCACCCAATGTTCCCCCTTCTTCTTAAAAAAATGTCTTCACCATACTTTTTGCAAAACCCACTACCATTCTACATTCTTCTACTCTCTACACCATACCTACCCAACAGCCCCTCATCGCCTCTGTTCCCCTCACCTACACGTCTACTCAAGTCTGCTCCAAAAAGAGAAACAATCACCATAATGTCCCAGGTCAACTTTGGCACAGAAGCAAACATGTTTACAGTTTTCTGTAAAAATGGCTCTGCGGCTAATTTCCCCTTCATAACAGCTGTGATCTTTTTTTGAATTTATCAGTTTGTCAAGGCTTAAAGTGAAGAGCACAGAGCAATGCTGCTGGCAGCGGTCTGATATGGCTCACATCCACTAATTCAAGTCACTGAACTGGACCTCTTTACCATATTTGTATTGTTTAGGTCTTTTGCTGCACAGTTAGTAGGTATGTGTAATTAGCAGGTAATAGCTACTACAATGTGTGTGTGTGTGTGTGTGTGTGTGGTATCAGTGCTGTCTGCTTAGCATTTCACCATCTATCTAAATGCTGTAGGCCTGACGACTACAACACTGACGTTATGTTCTGCAAACACTTGCTGTTGTTAAACAAGAATAGTTTCAGGAACTACACGTTTCCTTTCTAATCAGTTCTCTTGCACTCAGTTGGCTTTAGTGCCTTAAGAGCTTTATTTTGAAAGTTTCTAGTTTCTGAAACTATGCTTGTGTGGCTAAAATGCAATCTTGACCAAACTCGACACCGTTGCGATTGAGGAATATTAAAAGTGTTAACATGTTACCAAACTTTACTCCAAAACAGGTCATTGTGTGCAGTTTCGAGCGGTTATAATGACTGACCTGATGGTGTATTTTGTGCTATTTTTTTCTTATGAAAGCAGATTTTCTTTGAATTTGATTTTGAGACCTTTCCGACTGGTACAATTAGAGAAAAATATAGCGTCTGGCCAGTCAATCGGTATTATTCTCTGGGTACAAAATGTTGTAGCAGTTTGTCCAATACCAAAAGTTGATTGTGTTCATCTGGATGTTTTCAGTGGGAGAAACGTTTCATCACTCATCCAAGTGACTTCTTCAGTCTCAGCTGACTGCAGGTTTCCAACCTTATAAACAGCACATTTGCACAATGACTGAAACTAGCACCACTAAATGAGCAATGGGCTGCGAGGTCAGTTCCTCGATCATCAAACGCTACGTCCAGATGAACAGAATCAACCTTTTGGGATTTACTTACCTGGATGATTGAGCATGCATCACAACAGTTTGTCCAATACTTTAAGATATTTTGCTAAAAGCTAAAACTTTCAACAGTGGTGTTAGATTACAGCTAAAGTCACCAAAGTCATTGAGATTCATTATCAGGGGACCATGAATTTGGGTTTAAAAGTTCATGTCATACAAGCTGTTATATTTCATTCAGGATCAAAGTTGGGGACCAATTAAAGAGACAACCATTACTGTCCCTGAGGCTGCACTGCGAGCAAATGCATTCCTAACTTTTATGACTGATAAATCATTTAATTTTAAAACCTTTAGTGCACTTTCAAGAACAGGCTTTTATACTTAGGACTAAATATGTTGCAAGCCAACAAAACAGAATTGTAAAAAACAGATGAGCTGTATTGCCCTCTAACCAAACCAGTTTTCCCTTCTTCACAGTTCCTTTAAATTTGGCATATCGGTTCTAAATGACATGTCTGATAAGTCGGCTGTGAATGGTTTCCATCTACTGCTCGTCTCACAACTCCACGTGTTGTCAACAGTCCTCAAATGGTAAAGGCTCTGTGGTGTTGAGAGAACCGGCAGCGATGCGACTTTGGTAAAACAGATCTGGGGTCTGCGGTAAACTGGGTGTTGCTATGGCTATGCACAAATAGATTCTCTCAACACCTCCGGAGATGGTGTGAGAGACTGTCAGCTGAGACAGCATATGTGAGTGAGCTTCTCACAACTCTTCAAAGAGTGTCACGTGATCGACTCCTCATTAATTGGTGAAAAAATCTTATGATGCGTTACTTTTGTGTTCGTATGAGAGAAAAAAACGGCACGCTGTTTCGTCTCTATGGGGTTTCATTTCATAATTTACCTGCTTCTGTTTGCTTTTATTAGGTACGTTCCCACAGGGCTTGTCCTATGTCTCTGCAAGCTCAAAAGCAAACGTCTGAGACTGACAGGCAATATGTCAGCCCGACTCCCTCTGAGTGACAGACCAAGGTACTTAATTCCTGACATTTCATAATGTAAATAATGCTGTGGCGGTGCATGTCTTACATCCATCTGAGCAATATGCCACCAGTCCCAAAGTGACTCTGCTCTTTACCTGTAACCTTTTTTCATAACATTTCAATGCTGCTCCTGCCAGTACCAAGAACACAGTCAGTATTTGATCAGTTAGATCTGCCGCTCTCTATCTGTATTACTTGTAGATGTCATGTAGAAACACTGTAGTACTTAACCATTTCATTGGCCCTTATGGTACCTCAAATTAGCCTTTATTTTAAAGGCCACCCCTGTGATTTAAATCATTCTTTTCAACTCTGTGATCTAATCTACAAATATTGTACAAAATAAATAAAGTAAATGTACAAATAATGAAACACTCAAAAATATTAAGGAAAAAGGGCCAAAAGCAGAAAAATGGTTCGAAATCCGAGTAGAGCTGGAAGTGGAGCAGGGCTACAAAAGGACACAACGAGAGATGGGAATTGATAAGAACCTAGCGATTCCAGTTCCATAATCAATATTATATTATCAATTATCATTTGATTCTTTATTGATTCTCACTGGGTTCTCATCAGCTTCCCTTCGAGAGTCTCAAACATCTTTAAGCATCATATCAAAGACATTACATTAATGCAAATTAATTGTATGCTCTGTGGCTAAATGTGTGTGTGCACGTCGGAGGTATTTGCCCACTTTGTTGTGATCAGTGTTGAGGTTGTTACTCAAAAAACTAATTATTACACAGAACACTTCTTACTTTATTACTCCAAGGAGAAAGTAATTCATTATACTACTCGTTACATTACTTTCATGTTACACTGTAAAATGACCTGAAACACAGTGTCTCATAATTACATAATTACCATTTAACAATACAAACCTACAGGCTAGGGCCCCACGCACCAACACAAATCTCTATCCGAGTAAGAACACACATATGATCTTTCTCGTAGTGAAAAACAAAGACGATGGAAACCAGCGCAAAGAGACTTTAAAGCAATCTGCACAGAAATTCTGCTGTGGAAACATGAACATGTAGACACAGAGGCTGCAGCCTGACTGCTCATCAGTTTGTCAACTGTTAAAGTTCAGGGTCTGGCTGCTGGGTTGGGGTCAGCGTTCACTCAGCTTTCACTCGAGGTTCTTGGCTAGCCTAGCATTAGCATGCTGTCTGGCTAGCTTAGCATTAGCGTGCTGTATGGTTAGCTTAGCATTAGCGTGCTGTCTGTGCAGGTGCTTAAAAAGAGCCAAATTATGTTAGCAATCCAGATGTTTCTGTCCTGGTTGCAGTTTTTACTTTACCATCGCCCTCTCGTCTTTCTGTGCAGTCAAAAGAAAAGTTATGTCCATATCCACGCTGTAGACTGCGCTGCTATTTTCCTCCTCTAACATATGAACTGAAATCAGCTGATTGTAGCACCAGTACAACGACCGATAAGCAGCTCAAAGGGCAGGAAGACTAACAATTCCAAGAAATTGGACTACTGGGAATGGTTCTCTACAACAACCAGTTCTCAGTTCTTCTCTTTTAAGGGGGTAACATCCATAAATCAAGGTTGGCTGTTTCTTTTCATGGGTAGGGCCACAGACCTGTCAATGATGATACAGCCTGCAGACTGGAAGCCTGGTATCATTAAATGTGGTAAGTTTTACCACTACACTACTGCTGAATTGTTTTGTGTTTTAGGTTTTTTAATCATTGTATGCTATAAATGACCTACTAACCCTATAACCGTAACCTTAATAACCACAATAACAACCTTTACACTTGTCGTTCAACACCATAAAAAAATACAAATAAAAATGAAAAGGCACACAGAATGCATTTTAGGTACACAATATGCCAAGTCTGTAATATCACATAGGGAGGGATAAACTGTTCACAAGTTTTAGCTCAATCCACTCTGAGCTCTACGTAGACCTTAAAACAACCAAATGCATCTGCTCACAGTTCCCAGGAGGAAGAGAATACATCAAAGCTCGAGACGCAAGTCTTCACTAATCCATTTAGTGAACTAAAAGCCAACACTACAACATTAAAAATCAATCCTGTAGCAGACCCCAAGACAATGAAGAGTCAAAAAGTAATCAAGTTGAAATGAAACGGGGGTGTTTTAAAAGTTATAAAGAAAAAGACTTGATTTTAGCCCAAATTGTAGGAGCTCAGGTCACAGTTTGGAGTTACAAAACTACAGCCGTTAAACTGTAAGATCGTAATCCTAAATTTCTGACATATTCAGGATTTTTTCAGAGGTTTTTTTGGTCGTAGCGCTGTTACGAGACCCAACATTCAACCTTTCACTGTGCAAAGTAATAATACTTGTGACTTGATTACATTTAAAGCCTATGATGTAGCCTACACACGTCTGCATTTATAACTGATGGGGACATGTAGTTGCAGGTCACAACATAAGTTACGGCGTACTGTTTCAGAAGGGTTTTTGGTTATGACGTGCGTAGAGCCTAGAAGGATAAATCCCTTATTAGAACATTATTTCTGAAGCCAAAATGAAAGATCTCGAAAGGGTTTTGTTCGCGTTCATTTTGCAAACTTAAAGCTAATCCGACAGCCAAAGTTGTTGTGTTGAAATGATGGAATGATGACAGAGCGGTGGAAAAAAAATGTTTGTCCTGTCCTGTTAGCCCTTAGCTCAAATGTAATGCTGAATCAACACTGACAGTATGGCAGTTACATTTTTTATGTTTTACCAGAAATGAATGAGAAAAATTGTAATTCAGAGGCTTTGCAGCCTCCTTCACCTGTTTGATAGCACTACTTATGAATGACACATATACATATCTGTATTGACAGATTCTCAGTGACACAGTCTTTAGATCTTGCCATGCCATTACTATAGCGCAGTGCTGTCCACCTACACAGCTCAACACAGCAAGTTCACAGCAGCTCTCTGTGCTGTCAAATGTCTTTCTGGAGAGTGCAAGGAAGTAAAAGAGACAGACACAAAGGAAAAGGATTGACAAGCACAAAAACAGAGAAAAATCCAACAGAATGACAAATCGTGCCCTTGATAAACACTGGGGCCGTTCTCTGGGAGAGGGAGAAGTTTTAGAGGTTAAACTTTGGGCATGTGACCAAAAAACTTGAGTCCTGGATTTTTATTGAAGCTGGACATAAGTGTAAATTACGGTAAAAGTACAAATCAGGGGCGTAACATAGAATACACGTGTCCAGCCTGCCTTTTTATTATTTTTATTTTGATGCTGGCTGTATTTTTATTTCATTGCAACCGTGTTTTTCTTTATTTGATGTATGAGGCTAACGTGACTGCTGCGGCCAGTGTTTCATGAGTCATAATTACAACCTCCAATCCAGCCTGACATACAAGCTTACAGTAATCTGGGACATCTGAGGGATGAGCAAAAATGCCTTAAAGGTTAAATATTAAGAGCATCAGAGCCCTTATCTGTATCCCTTTCACTTTGGCTCCGTGACATGCCGTTGACTCATCTGTTTATTTATAAAGTGGCTCCGATTGTAAAGACCAAGCACGTCTGTTCCTGCTTATAGCAACAACTCGACATATTTAATGCAGGATGTTCTCGAGTTCGTCATCTGCATCGGCTGAAAGAATAGGGGCAAATTGTTTCACAGTCACACAAGTCTTCACATCACAAAACCAAACAGGGCTGCTAAATAGTAATGACTGTTTGGTTTTTGAGGGTGAACGCAAGTTGGTGGAAGCAGAGAAGCAGAAATGAAAAGTAGGAGGAAAAAAATCCAAACCGTTTCTGACATTCTCAAGATTTTTTCCTCCCTCGTCTCCACTGTACGGTCATTTTATGTCATGAGCTACACTAGTTTGTCAAGCCCACAGAAACACCCGAGGCACAGGATGGGATTTCAGTCCAAAGCAAAGTGCAGGCCATGGGAGCCGGTGATACGTGTTTGACTGTAATTGGTTTGGTTACAGACAGGCCTAAGTGGTGTGGGTGTAACACCGAGCTGTGCAGTGTGGAGCAGTCGGGACTTGGACATTTGGAATTGAGAGAGGGGAAAAAGACTTTCTATGTTTTATTGCCTTCCAATCGAGGCTAATTATGTTTTGACTCTGAAGAAGAACAAGCAGCCTTGTCGAGATATCAGTGCTCACAGCAGATGAATATATTTGAACTGTGCTCTGGTGATTTTTTTCATTAAGCTTCCCAGAGTCTCTCTTCACATCTCTTTATGTTAATTAAAGTTTCAAGCAATAATCAAAAAAGCATTTAGGCTTAGATAAAGCATGCTTTGTATAGGTTTTGATTCGTGCGTGGATTCGAGCCGAGACAAAATGTTGAGCTCTTTTCCTCCTCCTACACCCGCTGTTTGTTGTTTCTACAGAGGGAGCAAAAATGCTGCGTAAAAGGCAGCTTCCGATAAAATGTGGACGACACGGCAAGGAAAGACACATCCAGCGGCACTGCCAGCTAATGTCCAGGTAGACTCACATCACATTCACATTAGTACTCCAGAGACTCAGAGTGTTAGGGTCCAGCATCCTCAGCTGGACCCTAACACTAATTCTAGTCCATTTACATTCATTTGCCATTAAGCGAATGGCTTAAAATTCCACGAGTGCGACGGCTGTGAACCTGCTCTAAGAGCTGAACCGAGGCAAAGGACGCGTTTGACATCGTCATCACCTGGACAACGGCCACGATGTGGGCTGCAGAGGGACGTAACACCCACACAATTAAGACACACTCTTCATCCTGGTGACACCACAAAAGAAAAGCCAGAGTGTGTCTCTTACCAAAGTTTCAATACCAAAATCAGTGCTGAAATTATAAGCCAATTTTTCCATTAGGATGTCATAAAAAATAATAACCTTTTTTAAAATATGTCTTCAGTCATTATTCCAGAAAAACATCAAAAATCCAATAACTACGTGAGTGTTTTGGTTTCCCTCACATTAGTGTGAAGAATAATATTATGGAATCAAGAGACATTATAATGCATTCCCATGAATAATTTCAAAAAATGCAACCCTAAAAATAATACGTTTGGAGCTGTGAAATTCTGAGCTGACATCAACATCTGAAATCATTTGGATCAATAATCTTTTTTTCTGGTCTGGAGAAGGTTTCTCTGTTTTTGTGGTAACCGATTTCACTTTACATTAATTTCACAGTTAAAAAACAAAGAAATGTTCATAATAATTATAAAAAAGTATGTAAACTTTCAGGTATGAAAACCACTATCTCTAAATATTTTGCCCATGCAAGAAAAACAGGCCAATACCAACATTTTAGTGCAAATCCTAAAAGAACTGCATTTAAGAAATTCCACTTTTTCTGCGCAATAATTTGTTGTTTTTTTTATCACAAGAAATAAATAGTCTCTAACACTGTCCAGCTAAACTTAGCCCCACTGCTAACCCTCAAAACATGTGAGCTGTAAGTCACCTTTAGGGATAACCCCAACCCTAGTCCTATCCATATGCTATGAAAATATGTCATTTTTGTTTTTGTAATTGTTGTCTCATGTGAGGCAAACGAGAGACAGGAAAAAAAAAAAACAATATTCTGACTGAGAAGCTTTAAAAAATATGTATTTAATTTAGATCTTGGAATGGGGTCTAACCACAAACACACTTTTCACTCTGGATACCCCGAAACATCTGACACCTTATTTGAGATTTGACACAGAGGCTCTGCTGGTCATGTGCTCTGTAAATATGCTCCATCCTCATATTAAACTTGGAGAAGTGAAGCAATAATTAAGCAGCCTGTTACAGGTGCACTTGCAGTTTCTTCCTCCTGCCTCTTGAGGAACTCCAGCCATGACCTGCAGAACCGTCAAACCTAATCTTCTCGGTCCTGCCATTAAAAGAAAGGGCCCACGAGCAAATGCAACTGTCGACTTTGCAGTGTCTCAGGAAAGCTGTCAGCTGTAGAGGAAGGAGGGAGGCTCGAGTTGCTTCACCTCTCCCACAACCTGCAGCACTACCTAAAAATCCTGCCCTCTGGCCACAGATGCTCAAAACGAACAGCTTTATCCCGACATCAGTTGAGTTGCTCAGACTGCAGAAGCCCCTGAGATAAAGCCCCTCTACTCCCACCCCAACCCGTCTCTGTACCTTCTCCAAGGGGTCATTCTTTGCCCACCCGACCAAGACCACGTGCACATTTAGGCCTGCTATAAGATTCAAATATCATGGCTTAAAAGACTCCTGTGGAAATTATGGCCTGGGACTCCTGACTTGTGGTCTATAAATTTGAAATCCTTCATTTAAACCATGAAATGTGTGGAAATGTGTAGATTATGACATATCTGTGATATGTGGACCTGACAGTTTAATTAAAAAGTGGGGATCTCTCTCTCTCTCTCTCACACACACACACACACACACACACACACACACACACATTTTAAGCAGCGGAGACTCGGTTGGTTGTCCTGAGGCCGGTGTGCCCACCTGATGGCGGCCAGCCTAAGCGCACACTTGTCTCTGCTGTGAATTCGCGCATATGGCCAGTGATGCTTTAAGCTGACACAGTGAATCACTTACGCTGCTGTTCTGCCCGGACCAGTGCACCATAGCCTGGTTGTGAGACGAATCTCCGGTCAAAGCGAACGTCGAACTGTTAAGTTTTAGCTCCTCCTGCCTCAAACCGGCGGCTCTCCGCTCCTCTCCGCTCCAGCGCAATTCAGAGCGCGTCACTCTGCGCCCAGACGCCGTGCCCGTGGCCTCTCCCCGGTCCTGATTCTGGGCCGAACGTGGGGATCCGACTTTGTCCCCGTGGCTGTTCCTCCTGGCGCGTCTCCTCACACCTTCGGCACGGCCGTTCTTCTTCTGGCCACTCGCCGACACGTTGGAAACTTTCATCTGCGTAAACTCGCTCTGGTCGAGTTCGCCTTTTGCGCGCAGATCTCGTGTATTCCGTTTGAGCCTCGTCTCCGGGTATTCCACCCGAGCTCGAGCGCATTCAGCGGACCCAGCTGAGCAACTGAGCCGCGGAGTTTCCGCACTCGCGGCCCCGGATCTCCGCGCCCTGTTCCGAAAAACTTGTCCACCGAACCCTGTTGCGGACTCACTCGTGTGAAATTTCAGCAGTAATTCCTGTCCGCGCCACTTACTTCCAGGCTGGCATGAGCGGCAAGTTATCTCAGCCTCGCCGGCGTGAAGGAAGCAGGGCACCGCGAAAAGCAGAAACCAAAACGCGCGGTGCCACTTTGGGCAAAATATGACCTCCCCGTTCATCGCGGCCGCAGGATGCCGTGGGTGCTGGAAGTCCTTTCCCCCTCTACTGTCCTCTCTGGATTTTCGGGGTGTAAACTAGCGTTCGGCTGTGGAAGAGGAACTGCTGCAAGTTGTGGCGTTGCCCAAATGCAGTGTTGTAAAAAGTGCGGCTGAGCCTAAGTGGTCCAAGTTGAAGGATTTGATCAAATGAAGCCGCGCGCGCATGGGGGAGGAGCTGAGAGATCCAGACTGAGAGATGGAAGGATAATGTTGCCACTGTCTTTCTCCATATTTGTTATTTGCCACCATATGGCAGCCTATAATTAAAGCAGTCAGTGATACAGTCATTTTGTTCTGCTGCTCTTTTATTTCTCCTCACAGCCACATTTTTAGAGGAAGCTGCTGCAGCTTGTTTTTTTCCCTCCTCTCTCCTGTTGCTGATTTTATCACCAACCTCCCTCCGGGGAAGCACATTTCTTAATTTAGCAAATGAAACTGAGTTATTTTACCTGTGATGAACTTGTTTGGATCGGGCCTTTTCGGGTCTCAGCGGGAGCTTCGGGTAATTGGAACATATTAATATGTTTCCAATTAAGCGCACTGTCACGGATGACATATTCCATGACTTATTAAACAGCAATAAAGAATTTAGCAGCCCACACGGGAACATGAGATTTTTACACTTTACATCTCTTCATACATCTCTCATCACTCCAGGATGTGTTTGCGTTTACTGTGCGCACCAGTCCAGCCGACCGCGGGGAAGCTGTGGAGGCACCTGCCAGGCGCAGTGTGGACTGACTCATGAGTATTTAAATGCTCTGGGAGACATCGAGTATGGTTTAGTGTCAGGCAACAGAGGGCGAGTGGGACAGGGCTGGACATTCATTTCTGTCTGACCCTGCAGGTCTCTGTGCCTAATAACTGGAGGATGAGCACTTAGTAGCACAAAGGCGTATAAAAATGGCCACAGACTACTACAACAGCTGGCTGCTTTCATTTTTGCAGCCATGAGGGAATAAAATGGACAGATTGTGCCTGGAGAGGTGATTATTTTACCACAAGGAAAAATATCTAAAGGCGACAGATTAAAGTGTAAAGGCTCATTGAAGTATTGCCAAACAACACTCCTGTGTAGAGAAACGCTTCCTCCCAACATATTTGCGTCACATGTTCTGAAAAAGCTGCTGAATTTAAACTCACTGGGTTTGAAAAGAGTCTTCTTTGATAAGGACCCATCTGGGGTGATAACAGTGCAGTGCTGCTCATTCAGAGCCACGTTCACTGTTTCCTGAGAGCAAATTCATCTAATTTCTCTGAGCTTTAAAACCATCATCTGACATGACACTGTTAAATGGCTTGATTATGGTTCAGACTCCCTAAACTGTCTAAAGCTATATTTGTTTTTCTTTGTTTGCATTTACTGTTATATCGTTGCTCATGATGTTATTAAACCCAAATAAACAATCCATTTAGCTCACTGTAACTTTCAGAGATGGTGGGAAAATGTATCCTGCAGCACTCTCCAAGGTCCTGATCCTGAAATTTTCATGGTTAGTTACAAGCAGCTACAGCCACGTTAGATGATCCCTGCACTCACAGTTTAATGCACTTTGCCAATGACCAGTATCAATAAGCCAGGCTTAAAGAACCCAATTTTATCTATTTCCAGCTATTTAACTCAGAAAATACTAATTTTTGATTAAAAATATTGGCTAATTTTGAATTTGATGACAGTAACAGTGATAGGACCACGTACCACTGTGTAGCATTGATTTTCAGCCTTTTCCTTTGCGCACAGAGATTTCTCCACATTCTCTGAATCCTTGGATGATATTTTGATGACATAATCAAAGACTTTTACATTCAGGAATGTTATTCCAAAAAATGTCTACATTTGCAGTCTGTTCCAGCTGTCCGTCTTTACTACAGGGAAACTGGTTCTATAAGATGCTCCTTTAATACCCATCATTTAATTGAACAGTTGCCAATTGACCTAATTCATTTCAAAATGTTCCTCCAGCTGTTTCTTTTTAGCCCCACTTTCTTCTCCAGCCTTTGTTGACCCTATCCCAAAGTTTTTGAGACATGATGCTGCCATCAAATTCAAAATGAGCTAATATTTTTCAGGAAATAGTAAAATGTCTCAATTTAAACTGCCTTAATGTGTTTTCTGTGTCATACCATGAAATTTGCATATCAATAAATTCTGCTTTTATTTACATTTTGCACAGCATCCCAACTTTTGGGGGGTCGTATTTCTCTGTCTATTTATTTAAGCACTTGTAGAGCCCCTCAGCTCATTTTCTGTCAGAAACTTCCTCTTTCTGAGCCAACCTTCTTCTGATTGGCTGGCCGTTCTAAACAAAAGATTTAGAATATGTATGGAGCTGTTGTGCAGCCAGAGCTACATGCCTAAGATGACCATATTGGGGATATCCACTTGTGGGAGTTATTTACAGTCTCAGTACTCTCATATGCGTTATACTGTTATGATGATAGGCTGATGTTTTTAGATTACAGCCATTATGTTCTTGTTGTTGTCTGTGTCATAGAGTCACAGTGAGTTTAGAGGTTTGTGTCACTGAAACAGTGTTTGTGGTCAATTATGCTAGACAACATAACACAAACTGTATCTAGCTCTAAAAACAATGCATTAAGAATCAGACTATGGAGGAGTCGTGGTTAGAAGAAATAGTCCCAACAATACAGGGAAAAGCATATTTTTGTTTATTTCAGCATCATGGGTATTTATGTTTGTGTCAGACTTTTTTTATTTACACATTACCTTTAAAAAAAAAGTAATCCACTACACTACCTGTTACATTACTTTTCAATTACTTGGCAGCATAGCCCATGTTAACAAACTGGCTGAATGTTTCATATCTACACAAGCTTCAATTCTAATGAAGAGGATATACAGATATACAGTTCTTTTAATAGCACATTTAAAAACAGGCGTTTTAAATATTAACACAAAGCTGAAAGCAAGATGGGCGAAAACAACCCAGAGAGCACTTCACAGAAGGATACTATAATGACAGTGATTCCACTGTGGAAGTGAGTACTGGTACAAATACACAGTCCTACAAGCCTGTACATCTCTGCCCTATCAGCCTGGCTGGGACTGGCATAGACCCCATCCAAAATGTGACATCAGCACAACTGACTGCAGTCTTCTCCAAAGTGATAGGTGCCAGTGCCAAGAAAAATACACCACTGCTCCATGGCAATAGAGCTGGAGGTTCATGACAAGCAGAAAAGACACCAGTCTGCACTGCTAACCTGCACCAATGACTTAACACTCAAACTCTGCATGTTCTGACTGTTCTGAGAAATGCCTAAAAGAGGTCAGGCTCGGTGAGCCTTTTGGAGCGCAATGCCCCGACTGTTGGACACCCTTTTACCTCTTCTGAAATCCTCAAGAACTGCCTAGCTGTTTGGTGATACTGTAGATACTGTGGAACGTCTTATATGTGTTCCTGTCTGAAGTTTGGCATTACGGAAAATTTCTGTCTTTAAAACAACTCTGCATAAGTTGTTTCATAATAAATGCACCTATATTTTTCTCACCTGAATCTCACAAAAAATAATTTCTACGTGAGAGCATTCGGGTCTCACCTTTCCATAACCAAAGTCATAGAAAGCGATGACAACAGCGAGAATAAACTAAATCCATGTAGCAATAAATTGCAGCACAAGCTTATTTTAAGGTAATGAGGAAACAGTGTTGTGACCGCAAAGCTTGTGTGCCAAAGAGCAAATATCCCATTAAAACAATACACATTAAAGGGGTTAATATGAATACTGTATAATCCCATTAGGGCTGTGTTTTGAACACACCGAACCGTTTTTCAAATCGCAGGCATCAGTTGTAGTATCGACCTGAAATATTCTGTATTACTCTGGTTAAACTATACAGATGATTTTCCTGCACTTCACTGTTCACCCTCAATATTGTTCTTTGGTAATATGGATGAAATGGCCCTTTAAATTACCCTCCCTGCTTTTTTTGTGACCGATCCTCCCCAGCCATGTTCTATCAGAGACGTTAAAGATGATAAGTGCTGCCTTTCTTCATGGCACACAGCATTAGGCAGACATATTGTACTGGATTAATGGTGCTGCAATGGGCAGGGCCCACATGGCTAGCAGACACTTATCAACCCGTTTGTGTGTGCGCGTGTGTGTGTGCGCGTTGTTACCGTCTCACACCACATCATCTCCTGTCCCCGTCTGGACTCACCATCCATTCACAGGGAATCGATGTCCTGCCAATAGCAGAGATGGATTTTTGAGGATGTTGCAAAAGGCAATATGCAGGCCTCGGCTGTCTGATTTGTGTGCACCCCTTTGGACTATGAATGCACAACAAGGTGGTGAGTTTCAGAAATCAGAGAAAAGTGTTCTTGTGTGAAAAATGAGGGCAGGGAATATACCGCAGGGCTTCAAACAAATCTAACATAGTAAAATGAGCATGACTGAGAGCCTTTAAGCCTTTCCAGAGGCAAGTGGAACTACTCAAATGGTCTTTACACTTACACAGTGCAGAGTGTAAGTGTTTGACAGTTACACTTTTGTCCTTTTCTTTGCTTCAGAATATTTGATCTGAGGAGAGAAAAAAACCTTTTAACACCCACCGTGTCACTGGCAACCCACCTAGGGTTAAGGGTAGAGGAAGGGTTCAAGGAAGGGTGGCTGTAGCTCAGGTGGCTCAGGTGGCAGAGCAGGTCAGTCACTAACCAGAAGGTCGGTGGTTCGATCCCAGGCTGCTCCAGGCTGCATGCCAAATATCCTTGGACAAGATACTAACCCCATGTTTGCCTACTGGTGGTGGTCAGAGGACCTGGTGGCGCCAGTGTCCGGCAGCCTCGCCTCTGTCAGTGCGCCCCAGGGCAGCTGTGGCTACAATGTACAATGGCTACAATGCTTGCCATCATCAGTGTGTGAATGACTGAATGTAGTGTAAAGTGCTTTGGGGTCCTTAGGGACTAAGTAAAGCGCTATACAAATACAGGCCATTTTCCACCCCTTGTTATGGAAGTTTTTTGCCTGTTCCGAAAGCTTTTAACAGAAAAACTGTAATACCAAAATGTATAAGACTTCATTTGAAAGAGCAGCATCACGTAGCTTATGAAAATCTGCTAATCTAGCGTGTGGTTAAATAAAGTTAGACCACGGTGACCTCGTAGATTTCAAGCAATTAAAAGCCTCAGTTGTAATTTGTGTAGGTTTACACAAGTGTAATAATAAGTGTCATTGAATCCTCCAGGAGTTTTGGACCAACACAGACATCAGCAGGTATCTTCTCTTGGAAGCTCTGCTTGGTATAGAATCTGTTTGCCTCAGCTGACTGACTGAGCATATTCCACCTCAACGCTCTGAAAGATTTAGTCAAGTTGGGCATGTGCTTAATCGGGCCGTTCTTGTTCTCCTAACCAAGTAGGTTAAATTGCATTAACCTAACCTAAATGGGACATGAACCGCAACCTTTTTAACTGCCACTAAGGTAGTCTCCTAATGCAGATTTTGTAGGTCTGATAAACTCACAACTCAGATAGTTGTCACACAGCAGCTACTTCAAATCCTACAACAGCATTAAGAAGCTAAATCTATAAGATACCTCGTGCATACTGTTCAGACACATATGGCATCTTTCAAAACAGCCATATACAGGCCCCCAAAAGCACATTGGTTTAGTAGGTTATCTTTATCCTGCTTACTGATGAAATGCATCACGAGTTTTGGCACAGCTGTCTGAATGTGAGCAAACCAAATGCTCTTATATCCTGTTGATGAAATCCCCAATACGTTGTCAGCATGCCAGCCGGACAGGCCTAAACAGAAGCTCCACCACGTTGAACAGATGAAGTGATGCATTGTTTCCCTCTTTTCATCATTTCCATGTTAGCAGCTGAAAAATGACCCAACATGGAAGTGCCAAAACCTGCAGTTCCTTTGATGGCCACTTGAGACTGGCTCCAAAAGCAAGTCAATCCTGACTATACGACTCATCTGCTTAGATACTGGTAAAGCTGAAAGTTAGCGGCAGAGCTACTTTGACAGTTGGGACTACACCGAAACTCGGCCAATTGTAGACACCGAACTGTACCTCTCCGCCGTGCTCTGCAGCTCGTTCTACTCCACTCGCTGTGCACAACAGAACATCCAAAAGTTTGTGTCTCAGTGAAGGAAAATTTAGTACATGTAATTATCAGGTATGTGTGTCTGTACTGTTTATGAAAGTAGTGTGCTAACCAAACTAGCTAAGCTTCAAATGAAAAACAAAATACAGTCTGAGGTTCATACTTTGCTCCAGTTTTCTGCTGCTTTCTTTTTATGTGTTACCTTTGGCCTCAAGTTCTGGCTGCATCATTGACAGGGAAACATGTTGGTCTGCATGCTGGGCATAGGACTTTAGCTGCTTTGGAGTCATAGTGCAAGTGATTTTTGAATATACTTTCATTTTTAATGTCCATTTATTGATATTTTAAAATGTTCTACCGCAGTCTGGTGTTTGTTTGGCTTTTCAGATAATCATTATATGTAAAACACAGCAAACAAACAGTCTGTATTATCATTCTCAAAGCCTCACATTATTTCAACCATTCACCTAAACACTAGCACTGACTCATAAAGCCTCCGTCCAAAACGTTTACAGCATTGCTCCCCCTCCCTCGGTCAGCTCCTGAGGTTACTCCCAGCCCAGTAAAAGCTTTCCAGCAGTATCACAAACAGGAGCTGGATTCAGTGGAACATACATGGATGTCCTTTTACCAACCTAAAGACATTCCTAACAAG
>VUQG01001542.1:12296-25716 GCA_015106755.1 Etia nguti | reverse complement strand
AAAGAGGGCTGTCCGGGCTGTCCCCTGCACTGCCCAGGGAAGCATTGCCCATCGAAGTGCTTCCAGAGATGCCCCCAACTCTGACCGGCACCTTCAGCTCTGCGTCCATGCCACCCCTGTCTGGCCGCTCAAAGAAGCACAGCTTGTCTTCATCTGTGAGTCCGGCTGAAGCCAAAGGTCTGTCGCCTACCACCAAACCCCTCGGGGTACCCATGTCGTTGGCTGTGGGGTGCTGCCAATCCCAGCTCTGAGCTGGCACACTGGGCGACAGGGACGGCACCTTGCACAGCTCACTGTACTCTGAGAAAGGAGAGCCAGGCTGCTGATCAGAGAGAGAAGACATGCTGTCTCTCTTTCTATTCTCTCCCCTTTCTTTGTTTCCAAGCCTGCAGCTGTCTCAGGTGTCAAAAAGGTAATCTCTACCACTCTGCCTGTCTCCCTCTCTTTCCTTTGTTGTCTTGTGCTGTTGCCGTTTTGCGCTCTGAAACTCCAGGTGCTCTCTGTGTGTGCCTGTGTGTGTCTCCACACTGAAGTCAAACACACATTGAGCCTGAACTGGATGTGCAGCTCTCTCCCCTGTTCCCTCTCTCTCTCTCTGGTTCTCTCACTCATTATTGGAGCTGTCATGTGACCCAGTTGTGGAAGTCAATTGGCTATAGCCAGCTCCTGGATCCCGCCCATTGTGGTGGAGTGAGTAAGCCCCCTCCCATCTACTTTTCTTTTTCACTCTTTTTTCCCCCCCAGACCCCTTTCTATTATTCTGTCTCTTGGCAAAAAGTACAATGTGCACACACACACACACACACACACACACTCTCAACAGATTGCATTCCATCTAAAATACAAGTTTGGGGTCTATTTTTTAGGTCCCTGTGGCAGAGCTGTGAAACCCTCCTTGTAACAAACAAGCACATGGTTCTTGAAGAGCTGCAGGAGGATAAAATTAGAAAGTTGTAAGACGGTGACAACAGAAGCTCTGAAGGCCAAAGAAACAAAAATGTGTGAGAATGTGTGAATATCTTTGTGAGTGTGGGGGAAGCTATCCAAGCATGTGTGTGCGTGTGAAATAAGTGCTAGCATATCCCAACAACTGTGAGCTCAGTGTGAAAGGAAAGAAAGAAGAGGAGATGGGAAATGAAGTTAGGGTGGACAGATGAAGAGTGGAGCCTGTGGTAAAGAGGCCTTCACGTTTGTCAGAATGTATCTGGTCACGTGAAAAAAAATGCTTCCCACACTTCTATCACTTACACACACACACAAGCGTCACATGTCATTAAGCACGTAGATTTTCAAACCCCCTCCAAAAAGATGCTTTTATACACATTTACACAAAAAGTATATTCTTCTGTGTAAGCTTTCTGTCACGGCAGATGTAAGAAAGAGTCATTAAAGACAGACGTGCCATGCAAATAGAGTTACACACTCACATTTCAGGCTAAATCGCAGGAACACACCGAGTCGAGCCTGTAAGCGTCGGCTTCTTGCACACAAACACTTTCAGCTCCATTTGGCTTCATCATCATCATCGCACAAAAACTGCAATTTCCACTAAAAATGGCACAGTGTTACTGGAGTTCTTGGGGCTGAACAAATGGACAGGATTCATCACATTTATTGTTACTATTTTACAGTACAGTGACACCTTCACACAGCAAAACGTCAAGTAAATCCAAAATAGCACAAATATGTCCTCAGCTGTAGAAGAATCAGGGCTGTACTAAAACGGGCCTATGCTAGATAAAGTAGATCCATCTGAAATAGACATATGTCACACATTTTCATAGAGAGCATATTAAAACAAGACAGCAGGTGACAAAGATGATGCTTGCTTAGTCCCTTCAGTGTTTTTGTCTCTAGTCCTTTTTTGGTAACAAGCCTTTATTTAGTATTGCCTGACAAAACAATAAAGTTTATCGTGTGTAAACAGATAATCTGAGGTAAAGGTCACAATGTGATGGAAAAGTAAGGGTGGACTGGTTTTACTTTTATATATGTGTGTGTGTGTGTCCAGCGCCAGTCAAAACAGCCGGCGGTTACAGTCGTTCCCGCGGCTGTCGGTTTGGACTGAAGGCTGAGTGTCAGCAGAAAACAATGATTTATAACAAGCAGACAGGCACACGGGGACAGAGCGAGAGGTGGCAGGGCTGAAGATGAGGACTATACAGACAGACAAGAGCAGGAAAAGGGAATCAGAATCGGAAAAGTGAAGGAAAACAACACATAAGAAACAGAAATCTAGAATGGAATGATACTGAGCAAAGGGATTTGAGTGCTCAGATAGAGTAGAAAAGTGCTATTTAAGAACCAGTGCATTTACCACTGACCAACGAAGAAGAACCTCCTCTGCCTCAGTTGTGTGTCCAGTTGCATTAGCTGCCTGTTACCTTGATGAATCATACAACAATGCAGTCTTCCGTGTGTTTCTGGGTGGTCAGTGCAACTGGAATAACGTCATAGTCCCACCTCAACTTAACCCAAATCATGACTTTAACGATCAGCTACTCAGCATCATCTCTGAATATTCAACTTCAAGTGGGTCTCACAACAATAGAGGATTAAGTGAAATGAAGGATCTGCAATGGTTTACTAAACAAAAGCACAACTGCAAATAGTTCTTTATAGCCAGAGGAAGCGTTGCTTCATAAAACAGTAAATGAATAAGAGCTTTGTTTTCACTCTATGTTTTCCCACTGGAAAAAGGATTCATGCCAAGCTGGCATGTGGAACAGAAAGGTATGCAGACCTTTCTCCTTGAATGAAAAACTAAACCTTAACAGCACAAAAGCAGAGGAAACACAGAGCTTCACTCTAGCAGCACTCAGACAAAACTAGGGGAAAAAAAAAAAAGAGTTTAGAGGAGGGCAGCGTTGACCTACACCTTCCACGTTAGTTAGTAGTTTTAGTTAAAATACATAGTTTCTGACACATGACTTTTTTTTTTTTGTTTCATCGCCAAATGCATAAATATGCTTGTATACTGCAATGACTGACATATCCTTTCATTGCTTAGGAGATTACATCATGCATGATGTCTACCCAGGGCTAGAAATCAATTCATTGTGACTTTTGGTCACTTCAGGGGATCGCTCGATAATAAAAAGATACCAGAATGCCTTGCAACTGCAGCCCCTCTCCCGCCCTGTTTGTCTAGCGTATGTCTGACATATTATGTGGTTAATGGGATCACAAGTGATCCGAGTTTGCCTCCTTCCTTCGGTCTACCCGTCAATTAACTTCAAACGGCTCCTCCTGACGACTACATGTTTGGACACCATTAAAAGGCAGCCTGCCACCACACCGAGAAAGCACCAGAATG
This sequence comes from Etia nguti, assembly GCA_015106755.1. Lineage (NCBI taxonomy): Eukaryota > Metazoa > Chordata > Actinopteri > Cichliformes > Cichlidae > Etia > Etia nguti. The sequence goes on along the minus strand of VUQG01001542.1, from coordinate 22,400 downwards.
CCAAAGACCTCCATCGCTTTACAGTGACGTCAGACACAGCCTGCTGCGTCTCCTAACCTGCCTCTGTTTCTGCATCGCAAAACACAGAATGCATCGTCACCACAGTCGGCGCCTCTGTCGCCTTTTCCACATCGCACCTGCGAAAATAAGACGGGCAGGCAGGCAGGTGTGGACAGACAGATAGTCAGGTAGACGTGCTTGGCAGGTAGGCAGACTTGCTCGAGGCTGATGGACTGTCACTGCCTCTGTGCATCACATGTGTCATGTTTGCTTTTGGCGAAATTCTTCCCTCCCTGCCTGCTTGCCTCTTGAAGTACAAAATTGATGCCAGAGTCCCATGGGGACAACGACAAACACACACACCAACTAACTGATGACCTCACCCTGTCTGACTGGTTGGCTGACAAAGATACGCAGACACACTCACTATACAGTGTTATATAATCCCACTGGGTGACAGAAAGGCTGTGCCTAATAACCCGTGCAGGCCACTAGGATGGCATACAGACAGTACAAAAGCTGTGGCCAGGAAAAGAGCTCAATGGCATGTTTGAATGGCTTTAGTGATGCAGACTAAAAGTGACAGAAAACAGCTGTGATTGATCAATAAAACACCAGTGTTCCCTTTACGGTTTTCTTCATAGTGCATATACGTACATGCAAACGGGACCATTTCCCTTACAGTCCTTTTGCTGTAACTATGGTACCAGTACACTAGACTGCCTTCAATATCAGCCTCATAGTGATTCTAGCTAGAAGCTTAGCTAGTGTGGCCTTAAGCAGGTTAAAAGGTGGAACTTCTCACATTTTTAGTTGAAAAAATAATGAAGGCTGGATGATCCAAACATTCTAATTTAATAAATATACCAGCAGCAAGCCAGACGGCATGTGGGCGTTATTTAATTGTTTTTCCCCTGTCACTCACTCAGGTTTGGAAAACATGCAAAAATAAAAATGACCAACACAAAACAAGATCGATCCAGTTTCATAACAGCCCTTTGCACCTAAAGACGCAACAGTAAGTTATGCATGCAGAAGGTATGATGTCAAGACAGGATATTGTTTCTGTCATTCTGCACTTTTGTCACTCATCTTGAGTTCTACCTCCTTGCACAACTCTTATGTTTGTCCCCTCAGGCGATACAGAGGACTAGAAGCCTGGTAACCAGTGGCAACCTAAAATCATATACCTACTCCAGCGGGTGTTTAGACGTCAAATGTTGGAAGTTCTCCGTGTTGTAGCAGTATCTGATGATCACAGACATTAACACAGACTGGTCCGCTGTGGATGTACCAGGAAATTAAAAGCTGGATAAAAATATTAGGTTTGTGAAAAAAGTGATAGAACTCTTTTGTAGAAATAGGTTTCGAACCCAAACAACAGAAACCCCACAGAGAGAAAGGTGGTACAAGTTACACTGTAAGTGGCCAAAGTATCACTGAACATATCTGTTTTTCCACATGTAGCACCTGTCCAGTCACATATGATGTCTTCAGTCAGCTAAAGCAACCCTGAAATATCTTCTTTAGGTATGAGACTGTCATATTATGTATCAGCACGTTTTCCCTCCTAATTCCTTAAATGCCGACACTACGCCTGAAAGCTCTTCTGTCATTTTAATGCAAAGTCTGCCCCCTTAGCATCATTTGCAGAACCATGGAGTTACTCCTTAAGGAGTGATTACAAAAAAGACACATTAGCAGGTAGGTAGGATGGTGGATGATACACTGTATTGCCTTTGTTGCAGATACTGTATTATCCATGTAAATCATTGAATTCCAATCACGTCCACGGCCACAGGTATAAAACCAAGCACCTAGATATGCAGACTGCTTCTACCAACATTTGTAAATGAATTTGTGGCTCTCAGTGAATTCCAGCGTGGTACCTTGATAGGATGCCAGGTGTGCAACAAGTCCAGTCATGAAATTTCCTCACTAGTAAATATTCCACAATCAATTGTTAGTTGAATTATAAGAAAGTGGAAGTGATTGGGAACAACAGCCACTCTGCCACGAAGCGGTAGGCCAGATAAAAATCACAGATTGGGGTCAGCAGATGCTGAGGTGCATAGTGCTCCCCAACCGGTCGCAGCAGATGGCCCCGCCCCTCCCTGAGCCTGGTTCTTCTGGAGGTTTCTTCCTGTTAAAAGGGAGTTTTTCCTTCCCACTGTCACCAAAGTGCTTAGTCATAGGGGGTCATATGATTGTTGGGTTTTTCTCTGTATGTATTATTGTAGGGTCTACCTTACAATATAAAGCACCTTGAGGTGACTGTTGTTGTGATTTGGCGCTATATAAATAAAGTTGAATTGAACTGCGCAAAGGTTGCCGACATCGCCTCGTCCAACATCGGTGTCTGATCTAACAAATGGTCAAAAATTCACATAAACACACTTTTTCCTCAAAACAAGGTTGGATGGGAATGGAATGTCACTCAAGTACATTTGCATGTGAAGGCAGTTGAGCTAACACTTTTGACAATATAGTGTACTTCCAAACAAAAAGCCTTGTTTTTTTTGTTTTTTTTTTAACACATGGATTTTTATGCAAGTTAGTTATGAGCTGTGGTCTGAAATTACCAGGATTCAAGTCACCTGAATATGCCAGGATTTTTTCTGTAAGCTAATTCACCTCTGAAAGACTGCAATAAAAAGATGGAATCATGATCACAGATAATGAGGGCGAGGAGAATAATCTCAGCAGGGCGTCGGTGAAGACAATGATGATGCAAGGAGACACAGTCTTTAGTGAAGTTTATTTATAGCTCACTCACATTTTCTTCCCAGCCCATCACAACACCCAGACTCTCACTAAACATTTATTGTTTCCTCGGTAGCCCTTCTTCACATTAGTCACCAAAGCAACTGACTCTTGTTTCTATAGCAACTGGCTTCTTCATCAGTCTGCTGGCTCCAGCTAAGTGGGGGGTTGGGGCAGAAATGGTTTGGGGGAGTGTTTGGTAGTGATGGTGGCGAGCCAGGGGCTGATGGAGGGAGGATGGATGACGGCAGTGAAAGCCGGTGTGTCTGCACGAGGAGGGGGACGTTATTAATATTCTAGAAACCACGGGGAAGGAACTCCACTACACTAATCTTCTGTGCCTGTTGCTACAGGTTAAATAGATCAGTCAGTGTCTTGGTATTAATCACAGACATCAGACAAAAACCCACTACTCTGAAAACATGGGAACACACAAGGGAATTTTTCCTTTGTTTCGCTGTTTAAGGGGATTATAGTTATTTCTTGTTCTTCTCAGAACTGTGGACAGACAATGTGAAGACTTATTTGGGACTTGTGACATTGGGTAAAATCTGAATCGACTCAGATTATGCAAAAGTTTCGAGCCAGCCCTGATTCCTTTAAATCTTACATCCAAAGGAGCCAAACCCTTTTGGAATTTTTAAAGTGTAATGCTTCTCCAGACTTTTTGAAGGTCTTTCAAAGTGTTTATTTGGACTTTTGTTGATTTTTCACTGATTTTAGTTTAGTGCTTTTACCTGATCAGTTTCAGAGGAATTGGTTCCAGTTTGTTCCAATTTAATCAGTTTACTCTATAGTAGTATTTTGCACAAACAAGATCTATTATCCAAAAACTTAGCATATCTCAGGATGGTTTATAGTGTGCAGGCTTAAAAAAAAAAACTACCTACAGCAGATTAATAGTATCTTAAAGGTATGCCCATAAGAAATAGGAACAAAATCCATCAGTGTGTCCATCTACTGTTTACTGAAGCCTCGTCAGAAATGGTCTCAGAGGAAGAGTGGCTGTCAAGAAGCCATTCTTAAGGAATGGGAACAGAAAGAAAAGGCTGAGATGTGCCAAATTATACAAGAAGTGGACTGAAAATCTGAAAGGTAGAGCTCCTAGCCCTACCTTAAAATGCCACAGATCCCACTCTAATCAAGGATCTCTGGTGTGAGACACCCACAGGTCCTATGCCAAAGCCAGAAAAGATCAAAGCTGTTTTGGGGGAAACAGGGTATCTACATGTAAATGATCCAAGGCAGACCCGACCACATGTACATGCTTTGCAGCATACTTTTTTTTATTATCACCCGGTTGCTTTTACATACAATCGGCTGCAGCTTTGCAGCTCACAGCCACACAATCCAACAACAACAACAATTTGGGAGATGGCTCTCCCTTTAAGCCGGCGAGGCGTGATTGCGGATGCCGCTCAGGTGCGTCCGCCTTCCCTGCAGCGGCACCGCAGATCACGCCCCCCCAGACTACACTGTCTTAAGTTTCATGTCAGTCAGTAATGTTGGTTTTAATGCTGTGGCTGATCACTGTAAGTGCACATCATCTCCTAAACCACCGGTCCCAAACCTTTTTTGCGCCACGGACCGGTTTATGTCCGACAATATTTTCACGGACCAGCCTTTAAGGTGTCACGGATAAATACAACAAAATAAAACCAGAACCAGTACCCCCCCAAAAAAGAGATTTATTCATAACACACGGAAAAAGACCCAGGGAAACCGAGTTAAAGATAAAAACGAAAAAAACCCCAAAACAATAAAAACCGATAAAAACCCTGAAAACCATTAATTTCCCACCCGAGCCTCAACTCTTGCGGCCTGGTACCAAACGACTCACGAACCGGTACCGGTCCGTGGCCCAGGGGTTGGGGACCGCTGTCCTAAACTGTCCATAATAAAGGAGTAATAATACTTGTGGACAACTGGATTAGTATTGGCTGCAGGAAAGTAATGTATGAAGTTTGTTCAATGCCTAAATTAGGTGTTTTTGTTTTTTAACTAATCGCTTTGAGAAACCAATAAGGAATTTGACATAGACGTCCATGAAAAATCAATTCCGTCTCAAATGAAATATAATACCGGTAGTGTACAAGCACAATCCTAATAATTATTCCATGTTTCACTACCCCAAATAATAAAAATGAAACATCTGAGAGATATCAAACTATTGTTGGTAAAAATGCTGATATAATAGCAAAAGTATGATAAATAAAAGCTGTCAAATTCCACAGGATTTCTGTATTCAAATTGGCCCATCACGTTATACCAGTTGTACCCCTTCAATTAACTGTTCTGTTATTCAAAGTAATTATTTTTCTCAATACTTAATGATTTCAAAAAAGGACAATTTTGAAAATGTCCCTAAACAGCACATAAGAGACAGCGTGTTTCATTCCTATTTATTAAGTACCAACATAACCAGCGGCCCTGCAATTCCCAATGAAGCAGCTCTAAGTGTCTGATCTAAATTTGTCATTCATAATGAATGAATCTGAATCCGACGCCCTCGGCTGTTTCAGCCACATCCAGTAACTCCCTTTGGCTTTCTCGGATCTGTATATTCATATAAGCTTTTAACACACATGACGTCCTAAGACATCTACAGTACACCCAACAGCAGTTTTCTGCTTCTCCTGCCTACACTGACCCAGAGGCTATGCAGCTCTTCAGCCTAGATGGACAGCGGTGCAGAGCACTGAGCTCGTCTGTTAAAATTTCAACCTAACTCAATGAAGATCCACAATGCTGAGAGAGACTGAACACATCCACAGAATACACAGTGACAGGGAAAATGTAAAATGTCACATTTAAATTTGTTATTATTAATAAAGAGTGCCACGTCTGTCACTTTATCCTCGATTTACTCATGAAGCCAGTTTTCAAAATCTGTTGAAAACCAATGAATCTATCCAACATTCGTGGCATTTGAAATGATGTGAGGTTGTAGCAAAAGTATGGACAGAATTTGGATTTCTAGAAAGCTACATAAGTTTGACTATCTTTGCCCCCAACATCCTATTAGTGCTGTTTTTTTGTTTTTTTATACACTTCAGAAATTACACAAATTCTTAATGAATCCTCGAGGACATCCAGTGGTGGTACGAATTAACTCCTTACTACCACCGCTGCTGGAATTTGTTGGTCAGTTTATCATTAATAAACAACCTTTCTTTGATAAAAGACCTCCCTAAAGATATTTTCTGATGACGCTGGATGTTACGAGTCTTTATACATATACACCACATCAAACTTTTTAGCGCGGGGATATCCATCGGGTGGAACTAGCATACTATGGAAATGTGTGGAAACCGTGCCCAGTGTCACAACTAGTAAAAAAATGTTTTTCTGTCATCCACACAGGAAAAAGAATGTCAATTTAGTAAAAATGGGGCTGATATTTACCAAATTACCAAAGTGTAATTTATCTAAAACTCTGTCATACTTCAGTCCAAAGTTGGAAAAAACAATGGCTACAGCAATAATTTTATTTCCACAGATATCATGTAATCTGCTTTAAAGGGCACTGAATTGCTAGATACCATGATATCAATAAGAAATTAAATTTAACAGGCCTGGTAACTATGGCACATTGGAAGCTATGATAAAAATTAAATAGAAAGAAAACTGTGGATTTGCTCCAAATGTTGACAGTTTATTACTGCTAGCCTGCTGTTTCTGTTGTTTGGTGTCATTAGTCAAAATCAGCCTTACTTTAAACCTCAGGTGGCATTCCAGTCTGGATTAGTTACTCTGTGTCGGAGGCAGATACACACTAATCAGGCAGTCACAAGTGAAAAAAAGACAACAGCGACTTTAGCATCACACTCTTTCAGGCTGTAGGAAGATTATCCTCATACCTTTGACAGCTCAGCCTCTATTTCCCTACTCTCTTCAATTTTCACAGGTAACTGTCAAAGCTGAACGACTTCAACATTTCAATGTAATGCCAGGAATTTCAACTTTGCACATCTAGATGTAGAATCTGTGCATCTTGATCCTCTAAACCAGTGATTCTCAAACTTTTCACAATGAGTACCACCTCATAAAATATATGACTCTTGAAGTACCACCCTTATGACCCACATTAAAGTACAGTAGTATAGGCCTATTTAACACCATATACAGTTTACACAGACAATTTTATTTCTTATATGAATGTTATTTATTTTAACTGTCATAAACAGGATGTGACGAGTGATAATAATAACAACTGTACTGGATTAAAACATTCACAGCAGGTGGGATATCCAATCTTTAAGTGATGACCTGATGAAACCTGCTTCTGGGTCCAAACTACTCTGTGTTTATTAAGGCTGTTGTGTTTTTAACATGTTTTAATGCTTTGTATTTTTTTTTTTATCATCACTATTCATTTTAAAGCTCAGTTAAACCTTACGATGTAACTACAGCCCAGCCCATACAGCAGTATATTAATGGCTAACCTTATATTGCAGTTGTTCTCCTGACTGAAGTTTGGTCCGTTTACAGCATCCTGCCATGCAGTTACATTTGTTCCTAACCATCGGGAACCCTCATGTGGGAAAAAAGTTAGCGTTCATCCTCCAGCTTTACTGTGTTTATGCTAACCACTCGCAGAAGAAGTGGATCGCATTCTCCTGGCTACTAGGAGCTTCGGCATCCAGGCAATAGACAGCATCTCCCGCGGCCCCACCGATTCTCCCGGGGGCCTCCTACTTATCGATCGTGGCTGGGATCGCGGCACCGTGGAAAAGGGCTGTGTTTTTACCATCAGCCTGACAGCGCCGTGCCGCCTTTGCTGTTTTAAGATCCGGGGAAACGAGCCGCAAGCGCTCTGTAGCTGCCGCAACCGCTGGCGATAAGGAAAGGCTGATCTTCATAGAGGACTCACGCTCGGGGAGACGTTTTCTGGTTGACTTCGGCTCCCAGAAGAGCCTCAGGAACTCTCGTGTCCTCTTTGCATACCTCAACAATGGTATATTATTTAATCTTAAAAAAATTGGAGATTTCCCGCGTACCACCAGAGAGAGCCCGCGTACCACTAGTGGTACGCATACCACAGTTTGAGAAAGACTGCTCTAAACCAAACCGTTTTTTGATCACATTGTGAGAGAAAAGCTGTCCTGTTTACATGTTCTGCATAATTGAGATACAGAAAAAGGAGACTGAAGGTTCTGACTGTCTCTCTGAGCTTTTACAATTCACATCAAGTACTGTGTTGTTTTTTCTGTTTGTTTGTTCCAAAGACAAATGTCGAAAAATGTTTTCTGGTGAACTGAGACTCTTGTTGGTAATTGGTCATTCGCTAAAACGGTAGCAAAAATAAAGCAATGGATGGAACAATTCAACAGGCAATTTCATAATTTTGTCTTTGTAACTGACAAAAACTATACCATCAAAAAGTGTCTTGTCAGTGTTGGTTTTTGTTTGACTACAACAATACCTGATCCTCAACCTTTATGGCAACTGCCCGATCATTGTTCTTTTGCTTCCTGTTGTCCCTCCCCCAGAGCCAGTGTCTCTGTCTATCTATGTCTACCTTTCTGCCACTGAAACCTTCAAAAAACAATGACTTTCATTGACATTTTACATGCCCTCCATCCTTCAAAATCCAGTTTTAAAAAGTAAATCAAGATTAGCAAACGTCTGTGTGACCATTTCAAGGTGAGGAAATCAAGATGAAGTAAAATACTGAAGTAGCAAATTAGCATGATGCTTCATTACGACTTAAAGAGTCTTAATCTAGACTTAAGTTTGTATCCATTTATTTTTCAGATTTCTATTTAACGAAGTTTAAACAAAGTTGCAAGTTGTATTAAACGATCGAGACTATTCTACTAGTTGCTGGATAAAGTTGAAGGATGCGCACAGTGCCACTTTCTCACTCGTCTCAGTGTAAGAGTCATCTTGTAAAGGCAGGAGAAGCTACAGGAATGTTGCATCTTTTTCTAATGAAAGGATCCCGTTTCAATAAATAGGGTGACCTTGACAAGAAGGTTAAAGATATTTAACCACCATGCGCCTCCAGAAAAGCTTCAGTGTTTGTGCTGAATGCTCTTTGCCTGATATCTGACAGGATTTTTAAGGTTTTCTACTTTGTACTTGACTTTGGTTCCTCTATGTGAGGGACGACCCGGAGAGCAACATATCCCACCTGGATCAAAAGGGAAATGTGTAGCGATCCAAGCAGACTGACTTAGCTGCAGTTTTAGGTGTGAAATAAAGGAATGTAAACACAAACAGCAGTCTTAGCTATAGTGACAGCACATGTCAATATAAACGGTTGCCCCTTTTTCCTGTTAACAAAAGTGTTGGCACCATACATAGCACTGACTGGCTTATTGTTTCTTGTCCTGTGTACTCGCTGGATTCATTACTTTTCAAATATGAAAGCCCTCGTTTATTGTGTTTAAAATGTTAGATCAACGGACAAATCATTAAGGTCACGATTCAGGAGAAGGTCTTTCGAAGAACCATTTTTTCCCCCAGAAGCACCGCATGCAGCGGTGCCGCTCAATCCTTACAAATAATGGATTTCTCTGGATCTGAAATATTTGTCTGTCATTTAGACCTCAACCTTTAAATTTATCCCCCACAGTTTTTACTTTTTTTTTTAACAAGACAAGTAGACTTTTTGCTGAAGGAGCCAAAAAAGACAAAATGGATTATTTGCTAGTGACTACAAATCCATGGAATTTTATGAAATATGATGTTACACTAGGGTAAGTTTATCATCTGCATTTTGTCTGCCTTTTGCTGGACATGGGTGACACCATACAGGGGCTTAGTCTACATATCTACCCATTTACCTATTTATATACATGCTGTTTATTTGCCTTTCTTTCTAGGACATCTCCTTCTCTGCATCCATAAATGTATTCCTGACAAAACCTCCCGTATTTCTTTACCTATTTGCTTTCCTGTCGATCTTTTTCCTTGCCTCTGTCCATGTCCTGTCTTTCTGGACCATGCTCTGTCTTAAATCTGTCAGTTTCCTGTCATTTTCTTTTCTCGTAGTCTCTCTGAATTCTGCCTGCTTGCCAGGAGAATCTTGAGCTTTCAGCGCTTTTGTTTAAACATTTATTTTACATTCATTTGCATTCAGCAGCTGTTGAGAACACTCTGTCTGAAACTCTCTAAGACACAGAACTCTCATGCGGTTCAATGCGACTTTTAGAAAGAGAGGACCTGTGTGTATAGACACTCATGGACTAACATCCTCTGATGCATCCCAACGTTCTACATTAAACTCATTTGTCCTCACCTGCAAGGCTGAATGAACTGGACACTGACATATAACATACTGTACTATATAGACCTACCTTTTTTTTTTTTTTTTTTTTTAAACTTTCCTGCTCC
>VUQG01001542.1:1181-12212 GCA_015106755.1 Etia nguti | reverse complement strand
TTTCAGAAGGGAGCAAAAGACATTAATTATATGTTCTATATAGTTCAAGGTTATTCTGTCAGGGCAAAGCAAACACTCCAGATTACATTTCACAGCCCTCTGAAATAATTACAACTTCTGAAAAAAAGGTGCCTCTTATCTGAAGGGATAATTATAACACTGAGTAAGGGAATAAGAGCATTGACAGGCTGAAGGTAATGGAACAGAGGCTTGACTGCTGGCTCCCTCCATGTGGAGCTTCAGCACCATGGACAGAGGCCAAGATCTGCTCAGTAACTTTAAAGCCAATCTGAACCGATATATTTTAGTTTACGTCACTGGAAAGCCAATTCAGCCGTTCCTGTCAACTTTTCTCTTGTGCTAGATGGACCGACACATACACGCATACATCCATATTTCAAATCCAATGTCATACTATACCACAGATGAAAGCAATAACAATGAAAATTAACAACATTGACCTTCTTAGTAGCATGCAAAGAACAAGAAACATTTTAAAATGTTCAGTGGATCATGAAATGAAATAATTATACCATCATACAACTTGAATTTCAAACTGCATCTTTAATGTTAGGCCCATGCGTAACACAATTGTGAACAGAGGAGAGAACTGATCCCTACTGGCAGACTACAAGAACAGGGATCATAAGACACTATAAAAGACACAGCATGTCTGTATCCTGTTTTTCTTCTCTCACCCAAACCGGTTGCAGCAGATGGCCCCGCCCCTCCCTGAGCCTGGTTCTGCCGGAAGTTTCTTCCTGTTAAAAGGGAGTTTTTCTTTCCCACTGTTGCCAAAGTGCTTGCTCATAGGGGGTCATATGATTGTTGGGTTTTTCTCTGTATGTATTATTGTAGGGTCTACCTTACAACATAAAGCGCCTTGAGGCGACTGTTGTTGTGATTTGGTGCTGTATAAATAAAATTGAATTGAATTGAATTCTGGGATGGGTACATCTCTGGGCAGGGAAGCAATTAATTTTTTTAATCATTACATATAAAATACAAAAAAGTCTGGATGGAGTTTATGGATATATCTATTATTAGTGACTGAAATGTTAAATGATGCCTATTTTATTGCATGAAAATGCAATCTAGTCTTTATTTATAGATCATCATTTGCGTCTTCTACTGAACTCTAACAAAATCAACATTAATCTGGTTTTCTTTCTAAACTGCTTACTTTCACTAAGTGCATTTCCAACTTCCCTAAAATGTGGCATTACGGTGAGCCCAGGACTTGGTTACAAGGATGATATATTTGTTCCCTCACCAGTGTGTTTTTGTACTTAAATTGCAATATGTGCAGAATCCATTGCATACAGTTTACAGCAATATCAATCTATAGTTAGTGTATGCAGGGAAGTTGCATGTTTAGCATTATTCCTAAAAGCACATGTGGAAAAAGGACCTTATGTGAAAGGAAATGACTTTTAATTTGAAAATATCATTCATGTTTGACTTTGTCATAAAAATAGTAAAAGTCTAGTTTAGTCACAGAAAGCAAGAAACAAGAATAGCGGATGTGCAGTGTCTTTTTAAAATGCCAATATCAAATTGTATTAAATCTGAAGCACAGCCCACAATAGTGGCCTGAAGCCATCTCTGCATGGGTTTTAAATCTGTTCTTTGTGAATCCGTTGATGAACCAACCTGGAAGTGACTTGCGTTTTTGTCTTAGTGTTTGCTGTCGACTCCTACAGTGGGGCCAACGAGGCAAATCCTAACACTTCCCCCAAAGCCGTCAAAAGACATTAGCTCACCCTAGTTCCGGGATAGGGCCATACTCTACAAATGTCCCTTCTGGGTTACCATCTAACAGCCTGCGCTCTAACGAAACAGAGCTAAACAACAGCGAAAAGCACTATGTGGTAAAAATAGACTGCTGATACAGTATAGTTACGCCTGCCCGTCTGCCTTTTGAGGATTAGTGTTTGTCTTTAAATAGCTTGATGACTCAGTTGTGTACTGTACATGTCTGTGCTGGGAGACAGAGCCACAGCAGTGGTATGTTTGTGCTCTTTATCCCAGAAGGCATCTGTGTTTTCGGTCTGTCTGAGAGAGAGGGAAGAGTATGGGTGGTAGAGGAGAGAAGGTGTTGTTGTGATGTGGCCTGAATGTCCCTCCTAGTTATTTTGGCCTGCTTCGACTTTTTCTAGGTAAGCTTGGAGGTGGTGGAGAAAAAAAATTGAAAAGAGGAATCTGAAACTAGGTCCCAATCTTTGGCTCCTTTTACATTGCTGAAAAACTGAATTGACCCATTTCAGGAGGATATACGAGCCCAGAATGTTTTTTTGACTCTCCACCTGGAAAGCTGGTTATACTTGGCTAACCAGGTTTATGTGAGTTAGTGGCACAGCTAGTCAATATATTAAATTCTTAAAAGATATCAAAATAATTTTAACAGAAATAAACTGATGTTACGGGCACAGCACCGTATCTGCATAGCCATTCATCAATCCCACATATCATTACACCGTACCCCGGTATCTCCTCTTCCTCTGCCTTCTTATTTTTTTCCTTCCTGTGGTACAAAACTAAACTTTTCTGTCCCTGCTCTACTCTTGTATGTCCACTTGATTTCATCCAAAATCATGTTCTTATTTGACTCCACATGCTTTACTCTGTAATCCTCCAACATCTCCTCATTCTTTACTGTGCTCCACATGCCTTCTTATCTTTTTTTTTTTATAAGACTTAAATACCACTCTTGGTGACAAAGATCCACCCCTGGAAACACACAAAGGATCTCATTACAAACAGAGAGAAGACATAGCCAGCTGCACTCAATGCTCCAATCTTTCCCTTTGTGTGCACACTGGAACCAACACATCCATAGCGTTGGTTAGTTAGTTCACTTTGTTAAAGACATACAAGGGTCCATAGCAAGAGAAGAGGGAAAAAAGAAAAGAAAATCCACAATATCACAAATTTACATGAAGGCATAGATTTTAAAAAACATTGGTTTTCAGAGGTCAAGACAAAACGTTCCATCCTTTTTATAATAGTCCTTTCAAAGACCTTGAACAAAATACTAGATGGGGCTATAGGCCGATAGTTATCCCTGCTGTTTATTTTGTCAGCTTTGTCTTTTATGTTGGGTGCTAACGTAACTGGTAGAACTGAGTCTGGCAGAATCCCATGGACTAAGAACCAAGCAGAGGTTTTCTACGAGCAAATTCCAAATGTTCAGCAGATATCTTATCCATCCCACATGGCTTTTTTGTCTTTTAATGTTCTAATTGCGTCATATATTTCTTGTGAAGAAACTGTAACATCTTCCTTATTATCAGTTTCACCCTCTCCAAAGCTGGGACGCCTGACACAGTCATACAGATCACAGAGATGTTTCTGCCACATTCGAGGAATGTCCTCCGAACCACTAACACCATCAATATTAGCTGGCAAGGAGGTTTTAACTTCACTCATTCTTTTGATTATTTTCCAGAAATCATTTACAAAATTGTTACCGTTTTCTTTGCAAGGGAATTTGATCTCATTGTGTCTTCATTCCTTTTAAAACATAAGATATACTTAAATCAGCATTTGTGCTTTGCTTATATTTAGACAGAGGAACATATTTATGTCTCCCTGACTCCACCCTAGCTTTAAAAGACCTTCTGGCCTCAGCATGAAGCTCATCATTCAACCTGGTTTAGCACATTTCAGTCTTACACAATGACCTGCTCAATACAAGTAAGTACTCCAAAATATTTTCATATAAAGAACAAAGCTCAGCCCCATGTTGGGTTTTTTTTACAGCTGACATCATTACATGCACCAGCATGTTTTGGTAGCTCAACCTTACTCAGACTTAGCAGAATATACCACAAAATCCTTAGATTTTTCCTTCCAATAATTTGGAAGGGCAACATTGCCCAAATTTAGAGATAAAGATGACGGCACATGCTCAGTAAAAACAAGCTCATAATTAATAGTCATACACTCTACAGAGTCATGGGCATCAGCTGTGCAGGTACAGTGATGTTGTGTGCCATGCCTCACTGATATAAGTGTAGCTATTATCAGGCAAAAGCACTTTACTAGAAAGAATCAAACCTTATCAGAGCAGCACTGCAGTAGATGCTTTGCAAATAAAGAGCTACCATTTGATACATCTGCATTCATATCACTCACAATAAAAACACATGTAGAGGCCCAACCCTGAATAAAAGACATGACACAGGACAACCTGTTAGGATAGTCAACCTCATTCTGGGGACACTCGTGAGGAAAATATGCATTAGGAATGATACTTTTTCTATCACTGCCATTAAACTCAATTCCTACAGCTCAGTCAACATTCAATCTGACTATATGAACCAGCTGATCATTCTTATAGCAACACCACCAGAAATTGTGCCACGAACCACTCCGGAGCGCAGATCAGTTGTAGATTAACCAGTTCCATAAATGTCTTTATGCAGCAAGTTCATTCTTTCCAGTCTTCTTTGCTAAAACAATTTCTTGGGCACACAGTACACAGTATCACAGGACGCCAAGAGTTTATTCACAATCATGTGGCGTGATTGATCGAATTCGCTGTGCCCAACAGGTAATCCTCGTGCATTACAGGAGACAATTTTACATCCATTAATCTGAGCGTGTCTTGGGCACCCATCCGAGAGCTGCTCCCCTGTGCTGCATCAGGAGCACGGATGTTAGACTCAAGATGCTGCTGATCCTCCCTCTTGGAGCGGTGACCTCGCCCTTTCTGCTCTCTTTAGGCCTACAAGACTCAAAATAGCGATGAACATAAATCCCCGCTGGCCAGAACTGCGGGTCATACATATCCTTTACTTCATCGCATTCAGCAGTAATGTGAAATGATCCAAATCTTTTACGGGTTGGGTAAATTTTCTGACATGTCACCGACCTACACAGTTTCTCAGTGAAATAGGACAGCAAGGTTTCAGCATCAAGATCAGGAGAAAATCGAGTTGCAAACACACTCGCCACCTTGGTTTTAACCACAGGGATCTTGTTATCAGTGCTGATGCCAATTATTCTCATTTTTCTCTGCTTTCCATGTTGTGGATAAATGCACAGCAACCAATCACTGGACTGGGCTGCTGCGTTTAGCTGTTTCTGGGGCTTAGTTTTTCCTTTCCACACAACCAAGCTCCTTGCAGGGGACAGCGGTTGGGCTAGACACCTCCAGACTCAACCACCACTTCATACTGCTGAGTAAGTCGGAGCCGTCCATGTTGCCAAATCCAGAAGGTGAACAACTTGAACAAGTTTGTCCAAGAAGTGCAACACAAATCGGAATATTTTCTCCACACTCATTAAGCACTTTAAGGCAGTCCTTAACGTTGTTTGTGTCCTTTTGGGAACCCTGGCGTTTGAATCAGTGTATTGGAGTTGTGCACATCTCAAACAAACAGTCACATGGACTCTTCAGTCCAGTCAAAAACTCATCACCCACTATCACCTTCCCATCGGCTGTTTTTGTAAATAAAAATCTCAGACTTTATTCAGATATATGAAATACCTCCAGCACGCACCAGCACATCCGCAGCCATCTACCAATGCATGCACAGGGACTCATACAAACTTAATCTAATGCTGGACATTTAATGCTGATATACGTCTTACATATCAGCAGTGCATGCTTGGTTACAAGGTTGCAAAACAACAACACAAATATATGGATATCTAGCATCGGGAATATCAAGCAAATATCACACAGACACAACTAATGTGAAACACGAACAGAACACAATGGGCATTCACAATGTTTCAATCCATGTTTGTATGTGACCGTGCTGTTGTGTGTGTGTGTGTGTGTGTGTGTGTGTGGTGGGAAGGCATTGATCAAAGCAGCTTAATAGCCAGGTTCAACACTGCACTGTTCCTGTTGTGAGCTGAAAGCTACTTCAGTCCTCATTACAGCCTCCGACAGGAGGCAGAGACAGGAAAGGAAGGACAAGGAAATGAATCCTCTGGAACTCTGAATCTCCATAAATCACAGCAGCACACAAAGAACACTTTAGCTCCTCTCAGAAAGCAGAAACCTGCACATACACTTTAGGAGGTACAAACACAGAGGCACATGCACTTATGCCTAAATTTAGATATACACTTTAACGGGAGACAAACGCGCACACGGAGGCTGCATCCACACACCCACACACAAAAGCAGCGGCATCAGTGCATTTTATTTTAACTCCTCATTTCTGGCTGCTGTAAAAACAACCCTTCCCCAGTGGGCTAGAAACTCTTTCCCTATTAAAGTTACACTTTTTCTAAGTCTGAAGTCACATGTTACTGAGTGACACTGCTACAAATACAGTATTTTATTAAAAATTTGAACTTGACAGAAAAACTGGCCAAAAGCTTGAATCTGTAGAGTTTCAGAGCTCAAACCCTATACCTGGCCTTCTGCCTAAAAAGATGCAGATCATGCTGCAAGGTAGCAACAGTCTAGATCTTCCCATCCTGAAAGGGAGCAGACAAATTTACACGAACCAAGGGTTCTGATTTTTATGACCTACTCCCAGAACTTTTTGACCACATGCTTGAAACTCAGTGCCAAATGTATTCTAAATATCTGCCGGATGCCACAGCTTCTAATGCTTTATTTAAGGCTAAGTGCTGCCCAATAATTATCGCCATATATCTGCACCCTCATCGTATTTTTCACTGCCCCAAGGCTTTTGACCACAGGTAAAGGTTGGCAATAAGAGGCAATACAAGAAAGAGGGAGTAACCCCCTCTTCTGCACCTTGCAGATCCTAACCTAATGATGCCAAGTGGACAGTAGAGAAGCTGCCAAAACACTCTCCATTTTAATAGCGTAATTAGCAAACTCATCAACGGAAGATGACGCAAAATCCACTTGTTTCAGAAACCAAGTGCCTAAAAGAATAAGCCTGACTTAAAGCTGAGAAAGAGAAGATGGTTTTTATTTAACTGCATGCCCACTGGTGACACCTCAATAATGGTTTAAGCAACAGCCATTAACGAATTTGATGCACCCAAATGTGTGTTTCAACAACAATGCACAAAACAACAAAAAGAGACAAAGCCACAGGAGGACTTAAAACAGGACTTACCTATGGTGGAGAAACCGCCGAAGCAACAATCATCACAGAACATGGAAAATAAAATCAACAAAATTAACAATTACAGTTTGGCCTTTGGAACAGTTATACTTCATGGAGACGGGTAAGAATTGTTATTGCATAACACCTTTAGTGAACGAACAGAACACCAGCTTTTATTTTCAACCTATTTTTCCAATATGAGTTGTATAAAGACAGGTAGCTACAGTAGTGAAGAAAACAGAGTTAATTGGATGCAGGGAAAAAAAGACAGAGTGACACCATAACCCCTGGATGCAAAGGAAAGGGATAATGATCACAGGGTTAACACAGACCTGGATAGAAGAGAAAATTACAGGTTTCATTTTGATTTGGTGAAGATACCAACTGGTGCTGCTAGGAAGAAAGACTGAATGGTTAGTAGTGTCACACCTGTCAACAGCAACACTGTTAGTCATGAGAACATCTTAGCAGTGCATCATTGGGAATAGGATACTATAGAAAAAAGGGATATTTCAGTTTCTTTTAAGTAGTTCTGTATAAGGTACTGATTCATACTCAGTGTATTACCTTATATTCGCCTTCCTCCCAGTTTGACGATGCAAAGCATATACGTACTGTAGGTGTTTAAAACATCAAAGATGAGGCCCCGCTAAATGAGCAACTCTGTCTTCTGCAAGGCAACAGTGCTGTTTTTGTCAAAGTAGTTATAGCTGTTAAGATAGAGAGCTCATGGCTTCAGGAAACTTAAAAAGAGCATCTGGTAGTAGTGTTGAGTCCTGAAAATATTCTAAATATATCTTACAATTACACTGACTGTTTGCCTTCGAGTACTGATTAATACCTTATACGATCCCACTACAGTGAAACCCAAACATCCCTTTAGAGTCAAGACAATCCACAGCCCTGTTGGTCAACACTTCAATCCATGCGTTAGTCACTCAAAAACAGCCAGCAAGCCTCAGCCAAGTCTTTAGACAAATGTATCCATGCAAGAAAACAGAACAAATGGGTGTAATGATTGACATAACCCCTGATGAATATAATACACACAAGCAATCAGTTCTGCTCAAGATATTTCAGAAGTCAGTTTCAAATATGGGAAGTACCCAAGCTGGATTGCAACATGCATGGCAACCATTTGTCTACATGTTTTAGTTACTTTATGTATTTCTACGTTGTCCAGGGGTGACTACAACCAACCTTCAACAAAGGAAACATCTTCACTGGCCACAGCTGGGTCTTCCATGGGATCAGCAAAGCTGGGAAAGAAGGGCTTAGCTGCAGGATTAAGACCAGATCCTGGAACTGCCAGAGGGGGGACTGATGGAGGGGAAGAGGGGGTGGTGACAGGCGATGCCATTGGAGAGAACCTTTTAGCTTCTGGGGAGGTTGGACTCTTAACAGAGGAAGAAGAAGATGAAGAGCGTGATTTCTTAGATTGTTTCTGGGTTGATTTGCCTTCTTTGAGCTCTCTGGCTTGGAATTCCTGTGCAGTAGTTTTTGGGGAACGGAGAGGTGCTGGGCTCGGGGTGTCAAAGTTTAGGCCTAAGGGTAAAGGATGACCTAGTACACCCATGTCGGTGAAATTAAATAAATCGCTATTGCTGCTTATATTTGAGCTGTTCAGAACCCATGAAGCATCAGACGGTGAGAGAGGTGGTGCTGAGGCTAACACCTCACCTTCAGGGGAACAATTTAGGCTTGTCTGGGTGGCAGGGCTGAAGGCTGAGGTGTCTGCCTCAGGCGTGGCTTGCTCACAACATTCCTGGAGAGAACTGGTGTTGTCAAACATGCCGCTGTCAGCCAGATTACCAACTGCTTCATTCTCTGGAGAAAAAGGTGGCGAAGTAGCCTCTTTGCTGTTGCCCAGACTTGCATTTTCGGTGTCCATCAAGAGATCAAATGGATCACCACATGGAGGGGTCACGGGGAAGGAACCGAGTGATTTGCTGTTGGTGGTAGAGGGCATAGTGAACGGAGCTGCTGTGGCTTTCAGCTCACTGTTCAGGACCAGTGGGCTAATGGGAGTAGCTGCTGGGGAGAAAAGATCCTGAGACAGAGGGGAAGGGACCAAGCCTTCGTCTGGGTAGACCTCCTTTTTCCAGGGGCTCTGGCTTGAATCTTCATCTGCCAAGTAGGCCTCTAGGTTGTCCAGAGTTGAACTCCCAAGATCCATCATGTCCTCCTCTGTAATATTAGAGGTCACGGCAGATGAAGGAACAAATGGTCCTGCCACTCCCCACTCCTCTGGAAGCTTCTTCCTGCTCTTCCCCTTCTTGCCTCGGCCTCCATTCTTCCCAAGTTGCTCCTCCCAACCACCCTCTGCTTTATCCCTCCTTGGGCCAATCCTATGATAGAACTCCTCTGTTGGTCGGGTGCTTTCTCCCAGTGCTTGCATCTCAGGGTGGCCCCTGCTCTCGAGGTGTTCGTAGGATCCCTCATCTTTCTGTCGTCTTTTCTTCTTCTTCTTTTGTTTTCGGTCTGATCCATCCCTGTCCCTTTCGTCGCCTCCAGCATAGGCAGCGCTCTCACGGCTAGGCCAACTGTCAGGTGGGTCGTCAGGGCTGGTTGCAAGATGGCTGGCATGTCGAGCAATCACTGTGGTGACACTTGGAGTAAAAGGGAGGTCTGTCGATAGGCAGCCAGCCTGGTCTGGCCAGCCTAAGGCACCTTGTTGTGGGTGAAGAGGGCATAGTTTAAGGTTGGTAAAGATAGATATGTGCATATTAAATTTGTTCCCTTAGTCTAAAACAAACAATACAGAGAAAGCCCAAAAAGTTGATTTAGGGTTGGTTTGAATTGCGGGGCCAGGAGGCCATTTACGTGAAAAGCGAAAGACCATCTCTGAATCGATTAGGGGGCTTAAGCGTACGTCTTTCACCATCTTACAATGCTGTGATTGCAGCCATTCCCCAGCTCTCTGTGAATGGTACTCATCGCCATTGATCAGTAGTTGTTGATCAATGGTCATGACAATTTTCATATTAATGATCATGAAACTGACCTCACAGCCCATTGTTCGTCAGTGGTGCTAGTTTGTACTGTTTTTAAATGTAGGGGAAATCTGGATTCAGCTGAAGAAGAAGTCAACTGGATGAAATGTTTCTCCCACTGAAAACGCTACGTCCAGATGATCAGAATCAACTTTTTGGGATTTCCTTACCTGGATGATTGAGCATGCATCAAAATATACAGAGGAATATCACACAGACGCAAATAAATCACAAAAAGAAGACTGGGAAACTGATTACATAAACAGTGTAACATTTTAATAGCTTAATTTCTGTTGCCCTTTAGTGAAGCATAGAAAGGGTGTGCATATTTTCATATTCTTTAGGAGTAGGTATCGTCTACATACCTACAGTGGTCATATTGGCAATATTATGTTTCAAATATTATGTTTCAAATAATAAGGTCAGCTTATTTGGAAGTAATCAAAAAATAAAAAGGTTTCAGACTAGTCCAAATGCTCAGTTTCAGACAGTTGTTTCTTTATAATGTCAGTGATTGGAGATATTCTTTATACGGTCATGCCAGACACACATATCAGCACACAGGCTCCACCGAGCTGCAGGTTAAAGATTTTGCTCGTGAGGGGCAGTCAACCAGAATAAAGTTGGATTGAAAGGAGAGGAATGGAATTAAACAGTTAAACATGGGCTTGTTTCAGACAATAGTTAAAATGCGGAGTTGCACAGAGTCCTAGTGTAAGATTAATGAAGATTCTAAGAATCAGCTACAAATGGAAATACTACAACTTTAACAAAGACCGAATAAAGTCATTCAAATCCAAACCAAGCCATGATACTCAGAAAATGTCTTCTATTTTAATGCTGACTGAGCAAATGGATAGTGAGAATTAAACATACACACACACACACACACACACACACACACACACACACACACACACACACACACACACACACACACACACACACACACACACACACACACACACACGTGTGTGTGTATAATTATT